>DVXP01003362.1:0-11406 GCA_018235645.1 Junonia grisea
TACAAATTTTCGAGTGACCGCACACTCAGCTATAATATATATTTCTATGACGTCACCAAGCTATACCGTAATATAAAGACAATATAAGTGACAATACAATATAATAAAAATTGCTAATACGTATAGGTCATTTATTGTAGAAGTACGGGCTATACATTTTATATCATGTTGCCACTCATAGGAACAAAACAGTAAGGCATAGCTAGTAATTTATAAATTCAAAACAACCCACCAAGTCCATCATACTGAAAAGATCATGACCGAGCGAAATAACCCATTTAGATTAATAATATTTAATTACCAGCCGTGTTGTTCGAAATTATTGCGTGCCATTACATTTTGTTTAACGAGTGCTCCACGAACACGCCATTTGAATATTATTTGAGCTTTATTAGAGCATTGTAGTCTAATGATTCCATTATGTGATGAAGGAATTGTGAGCCTTTGTTGCGAAACTCGGATGAGTAGATATAATTTATAACGTTTATACCGTTTGTTGATTTGTTGGTTATAGGCCTTTTTTGTTTAAAGTGTATTTTTTTTTGAGTTATGATAATTTTCAGGTTATTTACACAATATGGTGTTTAGTAACTATTGTAGAAATGAACATTTAATTTTATAGGACTTAAACAACCATCTTAGGGACATGACATTTTTGATAGTGGATGTTTGACTTTATTCAGACCTAAATGTCAGAAAATAAATTATTTCAGTGCATAAGGCAGTTTTGCATAATAACATCCTCTTATGTGTATATTTTATTTGATACTATCACGAAATTATTGCTTTGATTCGTCACCATATAATACTAAATAGCATATTTAAAAATCAAAACAGTAAAAAGATTACTCGCATTTTAAAGAACTCTTTTACGTTTATAAACAACGATAAATATCTATCGCTATAAGCAAACTCACACAGTTATCTAAAAGACAGATTTCAAAGGGTTCAAAAACGTTTATCTCTGTGAAAAATCTGGTAAAACGAAGAAAACATCGGAGGTTTTACTTCAATTAACACCGTGTACCGATACAAAGCGCAGTTTGTCAAAGTCTATACGAAATAAAAACGAGAAACAAGGTCAGAGCAAGCTGAAGATTTTAATTCGAGTGAAACGCGAGTTTTCTTATTTCCTACGACTTCAAGAGACGCAGTTCAGGCTTGATTAATAGCCACTGGGAGAGATAAAAAACTACTAAGCTTGCTCCAAAAAGGAATCTACGCTAGTTTCAATTTGGCATCGTTAGTGTTACTGCTTTCTTTTTGATCCATTCGATTTCTCGCTTCCTTGTAGCTGTTTTCGAGTTTTGAGATATCGATTTTGCTTTTTTCTTTCTTAGCTTCACTAGAAATAAATGTTGGAAATACTCAAATTGGATCAAAAATAGCAAAGACATTTTGATTTAAAACTGTCTTCATATGCAAATTTATCATGTTGTTGATAAATTAAGTACTTCTACAAAAAGTAAATTTACTGAAAAAAATAATTAAAACAATATAGCACAAAATAATTACTCGCCAAAGATATAGAACCATACTAGACAAATAAACCAAGGCTTCAGTATTTTTACGATAAGTACAAGTATGCTTTAGCGAAGGCTTAAATATTTTCCGCCTATCCTTCAAGAGTAATTTCCTCCTTGATATCAAATAAAAAAAGGCTCCACTAATGAGAGCCATTGAGGCAAAATCCAGCAGGATCCAGCTAATTGTCTGCAGAAAATTCCGCACCAGAATTTTCGTTGGAAAGGTTTCCTATACTTAGTTACTTTTCTACCATTTTAGAAACAGTTTAAGTTCTTCTTCGTTTATATTTTGTAAGATCATGTTTGGTTTAATTTATTTACTTGTAGACAAAAGATTGGTTTATTTATGTGTTAGTTGCAAGTTGATTTAATTTGAAATTTTGGATAATGGCAAATGTTTAAAAAAATTTAATTCAATAAAAATCATATATAAGATACTTTTTGTTTTGGTAATATTGAAGAAATGTCATATAATAATTAGTGAGGCAAAGATTTTATTTTAATGGTGTCGTTAAAACGGTGGAATCAAAGAGTAAAATTCAAAAGTTCCAGCATTGGCAATATTTGATAGCATATTCGGTAGATGTTTAACGCTGCCAATTTACTGCCAAGTTTGAGAACATGAGCGTTAATAATTTTGGCAATAGCTTCATTTTTCCAAAAAATTAAACAACGACGATCGAACCCTCAATTCTTTATATTTGTTCTCGTGTTCAATGATGTCACTCATCTATACTAATATTATAAAGAGGAAATATTTGTTTGTTTGTTTGTATTGAATAAGCTCCGAAACTACTTGACCAATTTAGACTAATTTAGTTTTTGTTTACATAGATGGATATTTAAAAACAAACTTTATTTGAATACCTTTTTAATCGACTTCAGAAATAAGGAGATTATCGATACGATGTGTATGTATGTAATATTAACAAAATTGCTCAGTTTTTGGATATGTTAGTTATATCAGCTTCTAATCACGTGTGCCAAATTGCCACGTGTGTATGTACCTAACACTCATGAAATGAAATATTTGTATACTTCTCCGGTCATACCTCGTAAACTATTGGTCCGATTTTGATAATTCTTTTTTAGTTGTTTATATTTGCTTCAATTTGTGGTGCAAGTTTCATCAAAATCGGTTCAGTAATTTTTGAATTATAGAATATAACGTGTGTGTGTAATGGCCTAGCTTGAGAAATTTTTAGTGACACGGTATTTAACTTTTTGCGGTCGGTGTGTTAATTGTGTCAATCTCAGAGATTTATTATTAAATAAATTATCCACACCGACCTCAAAAAGTTTTTATTTCACATTTTTTAGTTAATTTTTTTTTGAAGTCGGTTTAATTTTCTAAATTACTTTTATTTTGAGTAATTTTAGCGAAAAACTATGTAAATGATTTCATACCTACGGCGCGGATAGTACGCCTGCGGGTTATCACATGCATCCGTCGCGGATGAGAGTCACTGTGGCACTCATAGATAAAAATTTGAATTTGGTGTTAGCTGCCCGACCCGCGAGCAAAGAATGTAGTTGACATTAGGGCCAATAAGTATACGCACGAGGACGGCTTTCCACGCACGCGGAGGCGGAAGGATTTCCATCCGCGCGCGGTTAGTTTTTCTCTGCGCGGGCGTTCCGCATCGCACTGAACACACTTTATATACTATTAGAGATAGTTCAGAAGGGAATAAAAATAAAGCCACTGTGCATTATACATGTCTCTATTCCAGTTCTCTATACAGTATTACACCATATTATATCCCGATATCGCTATGTTTTCTGACTTAAAATCAACAACCGTTATTAGGCAACCACCCAATCATGTATTCCAAATAGTTTCGCTAACAATACTTAATACATTTGACCATCCGTCGAGAACGTCCGCGTAGATCATCCGCGTCGCACTGAATATCGCCTAAACTTACGCTTCTATACTAGAAACATAAAAAAATAATAGGAACTAACAGGGACTTTTACTTTTTGCTTTATTATTTGATTATCTATAACTTAACTATAACTTTAGTTGAATACACAAATAGATAGTCGGACAGACATAAAAAATAATAATTGATATTTTGGTATAGGAAGGTGCCAAGTAAATATTCCTACACATATAGAACGTTTGTCTATAATTTTGACATTACAAGGAAACACTTCAATCGTATTCGTTTGTATCAGTAGTCTTGTATAAGAAAGCTTAAGTTAAATTATTTATCATTATCGCAGGATCAGTATCGTATTAAATTTTACCATCAGCCAATTATCATCAACCAATTATTTAAAGTTAAGACAGAAATAATTAAATAAAGCATTTTTTCATTAAAAAGCTTCAATTAATTTGTGCATAGTACTGAAATACTTTCATCGTTCGTATATTAAAAACGTCAGTAATGACAATCAAACTTGACACCGACCGCGGAAGTTCAGACTGTTATATTAATATTACCATCTACAATAATAGCCTACATGAAACGACTCTTCGGATTTTAATAAATAACTGATTTTCCGGTGATACTTGAGTATCTCTATTAAATCATTGTTTACCAAAACAGTCAATTTCTGTATCAACTTGACAAAATATAAAGGAACAAAATAAACGTATGATCTTTATTTATTAAGCCGTTATGTCAAATAATCGGAATTAAGTAAATCTAATTGTCTTTCAGTTTTTATTTTCCAAGAAAAGAAAAGAAAAATAGTTACTAGAACAGAAAGTTGGCGCAGGAAGCTTACTTCAGAGATCAGGGCGGGAATTTACAGAATTTAAGATTATAAATCATTAGTTAAGTAACTGTTGTCTAATTGACTTTTAAAGAATATATCATTAATCCTTTCGTCACATTTAATTTACTTTATTGCTGTTGTATGTCAAAATTTTTTAATGTGATACTTCAATAATTTTAACAAACAAGTAAAAAAATGTCAAAAGTTACAAATCAGAATATTTTTTACGTAGAAGGAAATAGAAATAAACTTTGACATTAATACATAGAGGTTAAGAGGTTATGTACATACTTAACAATAGCGTTCAAATATAGAAAATGTCACTTTTCCTAAAAAAGTTCAAAGTCGCTATTTTCACGAAAACTGTAAAATTTTATACTGAGGTAAATAACATTAAATAGACTCTAAATGATCATTTCTATCGCGTCCTAAAAAGTGTGTATCAATCCGTGAAGCACCTCATACCTACAATTAATAATAAAAAAAAATAATACTTAACAAAAGTTAATATAATTATCAAAGCTAATTTAATAAAGATTCCAAGTCGTTGAGTATAGTAATACTTACTAGACATTTTAAAATTATAATCGTGAGAGGTCAATGTACTTATAATTGTATGCATGACATTTAACTGTGAAATTATTGTTGAAATGGACGTCTTGTATGGATTTTGTTACGTTATCTATACTAATATTACAAAGAAGAAAGATTTGATTGTTTGTTTGTTTGAAATGAAACTGAAACTACTAGACGGATTTGAAACATCTTTCACTGTTGTAAAGTTACGCTTTCCCCGTTGAGCGTAGGCTGTTTTAAATTTGCAAAGTTACCCGTGCGTCGGGGCGGTGTGTCGTATTATAAATGGCGCATAACATTCGACATACTAATAATAATATATTGTAGGTAGTATGAAGTGCATTGAGTTTAGATATAGTAGTTACTTGCTAGTTGTGTACTGAACAGTAGTTACACATAGGTTTGATTAAAGAGCCATGTAAAATTTTAAAAGATTGCATTATAGATATATGTATACGTATAAATTCCGGTTATAATCCGTAAATAAAGATTTTATATGTCACGGTTTGAAATATTATCAACTATTTCATTTAATAATATTGTTATTAAAATACCTAGTAATCAAATATAAAGGAAATAAATAGTATAAAAATAGAAAAAAAAACAAGAAATACAAATATAAATTAATGTCGAAATGAATCTGCTCACACGTATACTTGCTAATATGATTACTGTTTTAATATTGTACTGTAGCTAAGAGTGTATGTATTAAAAAAAGAGTGTGTAGCTATCAAAGCCAGAGTATTGCTCAGTAAATGTTTTAAGGTCTATAAAGTTACAATGATAATGACTGTTTAAAAATTTTACTTACCCACTTTACAATGTTCGATAATTTTAAAATATATGTTATATAATTAATTTATACATTGATCGATGAAATAAATTTTGACAGATTATAGAGAAAATTAAGGCGGCGAGTAACTGTAAATTTTGTAGAAAACTTCTTATGCTTTGTATAATGTCAACCTCATTAAAGAATTATTTTAGCCCTAATAGCTGACAGAGTAAAAAAAATAAATATCTAATATTAGTTCAACCCGGTGACTTTTTAGACTTGCCAGTGATAAGAATATATGATCGGAAGTTAGCCGTTGTGTATCATATTTACTGCTTTGAGGACTATCATAATGTGTATAAGATATACTTCATATACAAACAGTACCTAATACAGAGCCACTACTTTGGCTACTATTAATAATAGATATTGAATGCAAAGATATTTCAAATTGTATCAATATTAACATATCAGATGTTATTTTAATACATTTATCGTGGTATTCATACAATAACAGAACAATTTCAAAATAACTTATAGGTATTGTAACGCATTACAATTAATTTGAACGAACAGTTTGAAATTATTGCAAGCATTAGTAGATATTCCTACAGTTATAAGCATCAGTAAAATTTAATATTAAATATATTGTTTCTCTATATACGCGTGTATGAGATAACATATAACGTACCGTTTGTGTATATGTTTCGGTCCAACTAAAATTAATCGAATTCTAATCAATGTTTTATGCGTTTCAAGTAATTGATATACTTATAAAAATAGTCCATAAGAGATGCATATTAAAATAATTTTTATAGTTATTAGGATAAACAATTGTTTTTTATTGTAACAAGTTACTTATTAAAGCACTTGACTACGACGGGTACTTGACCCGACTGTCATAATTTTGTCACATAAACTTAGATATGTTTGTGAAAGGCTAAACTATTACTAAAAGTCATAAAAACAAAAATAGAATTGTATTGAACGCGAACTAGGTATTTAAAGTTTTTTGTAAGGCCGCAAATTTATTTGTTAATTCAATACTTTTTTCATCTAATGTGAAATAGGTAGACCCTAATATATTGGTTGATATTTCGAAAAGGAATTTATCTCACAGTTCTTCTTTTGATATATTTAACAGCTGGCATTTCTAAGGACAATACTGATATTTTAATATGATAGGTATGTAAAATATTTATTTAAAACTAAAAAAAAATAAACTTTAAAAGAACCTGCTTTAAATAAAATAGAGTATTGTAAAATGGAAAATGTGTACCTTTTACTTTTCATTAATATCGACACAAATATAAAATGTATGTAAATGTATAGTAAATGCATATAGAATACCAAACCATACGACGACAATACCTGTCAAATTCAGTTTTGAATATTTCTAATTAATTTGTCGTAAATAAAAATAATCCATACAGCGTCTTCTTCACACCTGCAGCAAAAACTGTAAAAATGCCATAAACACATTCCGTAAACTCAGTTCTCAATGATTCTATTTAAAATATTTAACTTTTAGTGTTAGATTTGTTTTATTCGATATTACTTTACTAAAATACATATACACATTATTAACGAAAAAAGTCCACGACGAATTGAGAATTTATTTATATTTTTAACCATTTTTTTTTAAGTTATTTTTAACCAACTTTTTTTGAAGTTCTTTTTTTGAACCAACTTCAAAAATAGCAGGAGGCTGCTTTTTTTGTTAAAAATAAATTAATTCTATGTATTTCTTAATGATACGGCTCTACGGCATACTACATGTAGAACCATGTAGCAGGTAGCCGTCGCTTGCCGCCCGCCGGCGTCTACGACGCGCTACGAACGAAAAGATTTCAACGACTGCACACTACCTTTGTTTACTGTGCCTACTCGTAGTATTATCATTATATAGGTACTATTAACAACTGGAGAGGTATTCTAGATTTCATATTTGTTAGAAAATATTTATTTATAATTTCGAAGTATATTACATTCGTATACATATATGTAGGATTGTAACATATGTATATAATTTCTAATAGTGTTATTTTAATTTATGTAATCAATTAATCACGTTATAAAATATCAAATTGGGCAAAAATAACATTATATCATTTAATTGTATCCGTTAAGCCGCCGTCGGCATACTAAACTAACAATTGCAATCGGTGATTAATTAAACTGTTATGTACCCGTTTTTATCTAAATATGAATAATGTATATATGTATGTATTGACATGTAATATATTTTTGTTTATTTACCTTACTATTGAGAACTAAGTTTAGGAGAAATTGAATTCGCTGTGACACACAAGTTAATGGAGCTCCATGTAAATCGCCATTGCAAGCCAGCATGAAAACAAAAAATAATAACGCTCAGCAAAAAATATCCTGAAAAAAAGTTAGGTTAACATTCTTCTGACAATTTTGATTCGTGTTTTTTTCTTGTATTATGTATTGTGTAGGTTAATATTGTTTGTTGTTACAAAGTTGAGCTAGTTTGACGATGGTGCTGATGTCTAAACAGTAGAAACTATGCCGTTAGTAATGATAGGAGATCGGTACTCACGGAGGGGTTCGGCACGCAGCGGCGCGGGTCGGAGCTGCGGTACGTGGGGCTGTACCGGCCCGGGAAGCAGCCGGGGGGTGCCATCAGTCCTCCGCCGGACTTCATCTTGTCCGGGGAGTACATGGCACATGACCCCCACGGGTCGTCCTCCAACTTCAACACCTTGGAGGGTGAGTGATACTGCCGGTCGAAAATCTTGGCGACTTTATCGTACTTCGGGGTTAAAAAGGCGACGCGTCGCCGCGACCGCTCCGTGCGCCGGATGATAACCGACTGAGGCGAGCGCCGCGTGACGTCACGGGCCACGCCCTCTCCCCTCCACTGACCCCTCCTACGACACCTCGTCCCTCGCACGCATGTTTACGTCGCCGCCGGCGGCTCCACGATTAACTGAATTATTTAATTGGTCCATTCACTTCTCGTGTCTGTTACCTTTTCACGCTTCTAACTCGCAAAGGTTGACGGATCGCCCGTGACGCGATTGGCACAATCCTAATTAACCCTCAATCTATATACAACTCCCAAAACCGAAATTAGAAACAACACTTTCGTCATTGTCATTTAGACAAAGCATCGATGTAAATCTTTAATTTAATCAATACTTTATTGCTAAAATACCAATATTTTGAAATAATTTAAATTCAAATTATTTTAATGAATAATGTATAACTAATAATTATTCAAATTTAGATAATTAAGTAACAATCTCGTGTTGGATTTTCTAGTAGCACCTAACAAAAATCGCTCGACTGAATTTTAAAGTAAAAAAAATATTTCAAACTGCTAAGTATGTCCATTGTCCATCCGAAAAATTAAGTGCAAGTGAAACTGCGAGATGCAGCTAGATATACCACCTATATGAGGCTGCGGGAGCAAGAAGAACCTATCTGCAAAGTAGACATTTCGAAATATTCAAAATTTTAAGTGTTCTTGCTCACAGATAATTTGTATTATTGCACAATTTTTTCATTTCCATGATTCCATCTCATATTGCATAAAGAAATATCAATTTAAACTTTTGTCATTAACTTAATTTTGTAAAAAATGTTCGTTAGGCTCTTTTTGCCCTTGCGGTCGTATTATTATCGGCATACATATTTAGATACACACCTATTTTAATACCATCACATAAAAGTAATTTGGAACAATTAAAGCTTTATGGACAATTCGGACAAAACAAAAGTTCGACGCCGTTCTTCTCAAACTTGAACAGGACTACACTTACCCAGGCCAGACAATAGAACTTGGTCGAAACTTTGAGAAAGAAGCAGGCAAGCTCCATCGAGTCATTACGTTGACAATTCCGTAAAGCCTGAAAACAAAGATCTTCAAGCAATGTGTTCTTCCGATGATAAAACATGCTGCCGAGACGTGAACATTGACAATGGGGCTTGTAAATTTAAAGTCGCTAGAGAGGATCTATCCTCGGAGTCTCTCAAGGATAAAATCAGAGATTATACGCGAGAGAACACAAGTAACCGACGTAGCTCGCAAAATCAGCAAGCTTGGCAATGGGCGCGCCACGTCTGTCGCAGGAGCGATAGCCGTTGGAGCAGACGAATCCTGGAGTGGAGACTGTGACTTGGCAAACGTAGTGTAGGACGCCCCCCGGCCCGCTGGACTGGTGACACACGCATAGTTGCCGTAGCAGGCTGGATGAGAGTTGCAGGGGACCGGGATGTTAAGCCCAAACTTGGGGAGGCCTATTTCCTGCAGTGGCCTGCGATTGGGTAGCGACGAAAGCCTTATAGAGAACATAAAAAGCAATTAAAAAATCACAGCCGTAGCCAGATTGGTTTTAGAGGGCCCTGGAGGTCGGCAAAATAGAAGGTGGTAAGGAACCCATATTAATAACAAGTTAAAAGTGTGTCTAAAAAGGTTAGATTTTTGAGGTTTTGAATACGGTCGGCATGTTAAAATTAAAAAATTAAAAATAAAGTTAAAATTATTATGTAAAAATTTTATTTATGTAAAAATTTCAAATTAAATTATTTCAAGGATTTTAAAAAATTACTCAATCCGCCATCCAGGGGGAGGGGTAATACAGCATAAAACTACGCTCTCCTACCCTACAACTACTGCTTACCTGACTTAGGTAGACAAACTGATGCAGAGCAAAGGAATTCCAATGTAAGATTCTTTAATTTTTATTGTAGTTAATTTTAATTGCAGACTAAGCTCTTCAGGTTCTTCTTAATATGAGAAATATACCAACAAAAGTACTTCTAAAAGATGTTATAGAAAATAAGGTGTCCACTGATAAAAAATTCCAAATTTGATATATTAGTAATATTCATGGCTTTGTACTTACATCTTTATAAGGAATAATAGAAATAAGACTAACTTTAATAAACAATAACTATTTGGTCGCACTGTGTTGGTTCGAGCTGTTTAAAAAAAAGCGTGTTTCTCTGGGCGTGTGAGGTCGTTCCTGCGTACGCGCTTACTGACACTACATTACGAGCTTTAAAAACTATACGGGCGTATATCGGCGCGGCAGTAGTATAATTATTATATTACATTTACGCATATACGAGCTTACAAGCGTGTCAACGCTCGTACGAGTTGAGCGTGTGCTAAAAAAACGCTTTGACACGCGCCTACACACGCTTCAAAAAACGAGCTTGTACGCTCGTATAAAATGATAGTCTGAAACCGCCCTTAGTGACGTCGGCAACGTTGCGAATTGTGGACTGGTTTTATTTACATTTGTTTTTTTTTTAACTGTCCTATTAGAACGGGTTACCGATGTATATTATTTGCTTAATGCGATAGATCACAACTTTGGGCATTGATTGCACGATGTTAGCACACCTATTGTTTTTTTTTTAACTGAAAAGTACAGCGACCGTCCAAATAAAAATATAACGTTAAACTAATTATGTTTTCACACTCCAACTTTTGTCGTAAAGTTTATTAATTTTATCAAAACACACAGAATGGGTTTTGGTAAAATTCATATGAGACCTTTTAAACATAATATGCCTACTATTGGACATACATAGATACGGAGCAAACTGAAAAGATGCGCTTTCAAGTCGTTTATTAAGATTATTTTTAATTTAGGAATTAATTCAGCATCGTTGAGTATTCGCATATGCCATGACCTGGATGGAGGTTTTTAAAAATTCATATGGTCATAGATAAAATTGGAATAATTGTTTATATAATATAAAAAACAGTATTTTATTAAACATTTCGTATGTTTATTATTTTATTTACGGTCATTATACCTC
>DVXP01003363.1:0-11405 GCA_018235645.1 Junonia grisea
TCAAGTGCTAAATTTGTGTTTAAATTCATCTCGAGCTCGGCGGTGAAGGAAAACATCGTGAGAAAACCTGCATGTGCTGGAAGAAATTCTGGCACATGTATATCCACCAATCCGCAGTTGAGCAGCGTGGTGGATTAAGCTCCATAACTTCTCCCTACTAGGAGAAGAGGCTTATGTCCAGCAGTGGGATATGTACAGGCTGTGTTTCGTTTTTTTTATATTTGCGTTAACACTTCCGAATCCGATGTAAAAGGAAATGGTGGAATTACGAACATCGGTTTATAGATTCCAGCGGAAATTTGTACGTCGATCATCTCTGAATCGATTTTAAATGTCGACGTGTTACAAATATTATGTGTGTACATACGTATATGTGTATATTTTTATAACTAACGAAAAAGCGAAGGTTATAAAAAGATATATACGTAGTTAAAAAAGTAGCCTGTATTAATGGAATAATTAATAAGTAATTAAAAAATGTTTAAATTCAGTTTAGCAGTTTTTGAGTATTATGTATTCGTTGCATTCACACATACATATATGGAAAAAGTTTTCCCTTTGTGATAATAGTATAGGTTGTCTTTTGCGACATATAATTATTCACTTCACCTTTTTTTACCTTTTTTTCTTTCATCTGTATTTTTCATTACATTAAATCATGCAACGTCATCAATGTTGCTGCTGGTTTTTATGAGCAGCGTTAATCATTTAAAATAAGATGACTCCACAATTTGACGGTCCATAATTCGAATAAAAACGATAAAAAAATATCTTCTTTGTAATTTTTTCTGAAAGTATGTAATAAACCTGCTTGTTTTTCTCAATTAAAAATTTTCGTGTTTAAGTATAAACTTATAATCCTGACAATCTTCTGATGTCGTCTAAACATTGTAAGAGTATTTACAACACAGCTTACTTTGTCATATTTTACGTGCGCAGAGTTTGTTTGGAAAGTAATTTATGTAGTAAATCGGGGTTTTCGTTACATTGTTCACCCTTACTTTAGTAAACTTATGCAATGCTTATTAAGCACCTAATTCTTTCACGGTAAGAAAAACGAGGTTATCGCTATTAGTATCAAATTAATAAGAGGAGTTTTTCTGTTAAAAACGTATTTTCAGCTTATTTATTAATCATTTGAACTTTTTTCTCATTCGAAATGCTACACCTGATATCACATCATGCTATACGTTTGGTTCCTAATGCTCAGAGAGTCAACTAATCCCAAAATTATTTCATGATCCTACATAAATGTATGCACAGTTACACGATACATATACACATGTTGATATGTGGGTATCTTGTGGTTTCGATGCGTTCCAGCTTGAGGCACGTTTACGCGCGCATATGAATGAGACAGTGCTCTTGCCTTGCATATATGATACAAAATCTATGAAATAAAAAGGAATGTATTGCTTATCAAGCAAATCGAGATCAGCTGCATTTTGCTAATTCCTTTTATGATGATATTCCTTGAAGTATGAAGATAGCTCCCATGGATAAAAAATATAAAAATTGTCTAATTTTATTTTATTAATTTTGTACGTGACTGACGTACACTGTGCTCTGGGGAGTAAGGAAAATACTCGTCGGCAATAAAAAACACGTTTACTGTGTACGACATACACGAGGGCGAAGCGGGGATTCGGGCTATATTGTTCTTAAGAATTTTTTCTTTATTCTTCCTATTTTTCTTCCTTTTTCCTATTTCTTATTTCTTCTGGAGTCTTCATAGCCCGAATCCCGAGTCGAAGTGAATGTCGAAGCAGAAAAATGGCCGGCTTTTATAGCCATTTCCCTGCCCCTGCCCCTTGGCCCCGCCACACCCCCGCAAACTTTATTTTTGCTTAAAAAACATGCTTACAAGTATTTTATCCTATAATTTTGTTCTTTTATTTGACATACTAATGCAATTGGATTGTGTCCGTCCGACTGTTTGTTCCGGAGTGAGCGCGAGTTTTCGAAGATCGCGCCTTTATACTACCTCGCCCCCCGCTTCAGTTGTATAAATACGACGCCCACGCTTATTATAGCGTTTTAAATTATTCGCACGTTCTCACGATCATTCCGGCTGATTAATCACATGAAAATCATTTCTTTATTAGAAAACAATTAGAATACAAATTATCCTTATCTATCGCAGAGTTTCAAATGTTAATTATAGTCAATTAAACATGTATGAATAAATATTAATATTAATTATTTCTTATTAAAAACTACTATAATTTTTAATCATCACAGTCAATTTATCGAGATCAAACTAATTATTCAATTACACTATTAAACGTTACACAACTTTAACTTAAATTAGATAATCTTAAATTAATGATAATAAAATTCGAACTATTTATGTAGCAGTCGTCCTGCACAAGCCCATTTATGAAGAATTGTTCCAACGTCTGAATGACAAGAACTCTTTTTAGGTGTTGAAAGGACGCGTCCCTTTTACACGCAGAAAAGCGCAGACGACTTATAAGGTCTGATCGATTCGAAAGGAGAATGCTCATATTGGATGAAATGTGTGAAATATGAAGGAGAACCTACATGATGTAGCTACTGTAGATAGCTACAGGATAAATTGTCAATCATTCAAAGCCACAATATTAGCGCAATTGCAAAATTGGATGTAGAGAAATGATATGATAATTTATATTACCATAATATCGTTCTCAATCCAGGACGATTTCAATGCAATATAACATCTCAAGGATAAAATCAGAAATGAGGTTATCCGGGTGTAAGATACCCTGCGGCTCGCTGGACTAACGACATGCGCATAGTTGCCAAAGCAGATTGGACGAGGAGGTTTGGGATGTTTAGTGCAAATTTTGGGGAGGCCTATACCCAGCAGTGAACTACGATTGGCTGATGTCGATATAACGTTTTTACTTGTTTAATTGTCCACATATTATGTCAGTAAATCAATTAATTATAAATCTAATAAACAAAAATTGAATTGAAAATTCTGTTCACTGAAGTGCATCTGGCATTTGTATTAATTATTGAAAATCTACATTAAAATACTTTGATTTTCCAGATAAACTTTAAGCTTTTGTAGAAAATGTATAGTTAAAAACTAAAAACACATTTAGTGTAAGACTTGGCTCAGGTCCAATTCCAATTTAAAACATTTCCAACGGCGAAAATATTAGATATCTAGATATTATGTAGATAGATAGACCAAAACGACTTCGATTGTCGATGGTCGATGGTTTCTTTTTAACGTGGGCATCTCCTGCTGTCACAGGCAGTATTTAGTTGTCTGTGTATCTACTAGTTTTGTTAATTTGACATTTTTGACAGTCATGTTTTGACATTTATGGGAAATTGTGTAGGAAATGTCTACGCGTTTGCCTCTTCGGAAGTTTTGCTTTGTAAATAAATTCATCAAAGGATAATCAAATAATATCTAGTAAAAGTAATTAATAAATGAAAACATGTGAATACATCGTATATTTGTTTCTTGTATTAATCAAAATGTACAATTATTTAATTTAATCCAATAAGTAATGTTGTGAACCGTAGGTAAAGCAACTTAAATTTTTGAATACCTGATATTGAGTTTATCAAAATGGAAGGCAAGAAAATATCATTTGGGTTTATGAAAACGAAAAAGGAAAACAAACCTTTAGTTGCGGAGAAAAAGGAATACATCGATTGTGTTGAAGAAAAATCCATTAAAGTTGTCGGGTAATGTCGATTTTCTTAAATGACAGTACATACAATATTACTTTTATCTTAATTTACAATTTCAACAAAATATGTTATTGATAAATTCAGAGTTTTGTAAGAAATAATCTACATTCAATCTTAATCTTTGAAATAATTTACTTTTTTATATAACCTAAAATAACAAATTCGTTGAAGTAGTAAATTTGATTAAAACATCTGACTGGAACTAAATGAAAATGCAAACTGTTATAAACATAATAATGTGTATTCTATATTTATTATAAATTCAATCCTTATATATTGCACTAAAATTTGACTTCTTCCATAATGTTTCAGAGGAGAATTAACAGAGGAGGAAAAACCATTGATTATTCCGATGAAACCAAACACATTGATTACGGCAGAGAGATTGAAGGAAATTGCTGAAAAAGTGGAAAACTTTGAAGAGTCCGAGATAGGTGAAAAAAAATCAGATCAAGACAAAGACGTTCCAAAAGATGAGACTTTAGACCAAATGGCGATCAGAGAACTATTGGAGGATGCTAAGAAAGAAAAAGTTATTGAAACCCCCAAGTTGGTTGTGCCAATTAATGCTAAACCAATAATTGAGGGGCAGACTGAGGTATAAGAAACATTTTCACTAACATATATTTTTTGAATTAATTTGATGTTGTAAAAAAATAAATATACACAATTATTACATTTTATCGCAGAGAGCTCTTTCTACTAATCTCTCTATAACTTAGATTAAGTTAAAGTTGTCTGCGATCAACTAACAATAAGTCAAAGATTGATTTAATGTCTGTCATAGTTTGATTTAATGTCTACTAATGAAAAAAAAAGATAAAAATATACCATTCGAAAAAACATTGAGAAAATCAAAACCAAAAGTATTTTGTAAATATGAATCTTTATTATTACTAAATGGTTAGAATAATTTTAAAACTTGAAATACTAAAACAAGATTTAACAGGACAAACAAATTCATGTATGTAAAAAATTGTTATATATTATGATTTTCAGTCAACTCTTGATGATTATGAATCTGTACCGGTCCAAGATTTTGGTTTAGCGATGCTGCGAGGGATGGGTTGGACTCCAAGTAATGATCAGTAAGTAGTTATTCATTATATTATAAATACTAAAGTAATTCTGTTACACAGAAAAACAATTTTAAAGACTTGTCATGCAGACCGAATCTTTACCAACATGTAAAACATGTGGCAATATTATGGTGCTATAACTAACATGTATATTGGCAGAGCTATGGGCTAGTAGTTTTTATATGCTAGACTGCTAGATGTTTAAAATATGCGGTAATATTAATAATATCTATTTTAATATTTCTTGTAAAATTTTCTTTAATGTGTCACGATTTAATGTGCAAGATAGATCTGGATCCAAATAAAAAAAATATTGTTATGATGTTTGTATTATTTTTAAATTTGTTAATAATTGTTTATTACTCTACAGATATTAATTAAAACCGAATTTCTTTTGTGGCAAATAAAATGGGTTTGTTTTAATTTAATTATTCTCACTCTTTCAGGTCTAAATACAAACAACCACAGTTACGACCAAAAGGGCTTGGCTTAGGAGCTGACAAAGTGATAAAAGAAAATCAAAAGAAAAAATCAACTAAAGAAAAAGAGGAAGACTTGTCTATAGTCAAGAACTCTTTTGTCAGGATTACTTCTGGCAAGTACAGTGGTTATTATGGCAAGGTAAATAATTACACTTTGTATTAAAAATTTTTCATCTTATTACAAACTATACAAAGCTTTGTAGATCTAGTAACTTTCAATTTTAACAGGAGTTTCTTTAATTAATTCATAGCTTAATTTCTTTCAAACGCTTTTCTTTAAAAAAATAAACAAATATTTTATACAATTCATGTCAATATGTTTATCAAGTTTTAAATTTGAAATAAGTTGTTTTTTATATTCAAATCTTATAAATAGTTTATAGATTTCCAAAATGAACCCGACAACTAGCTAAACATAGTTGAGTTATTAATAACAAAAAATATTTTAGGAAAAGTGATATCTGAATCTGTTTATCTGAATATATAGATTTATACCCTACTCCTCAATACTAGCTTTAAATGTTTTCTATATAGTAATATTCGATCAGTATACTTCCATGTATTGAATGCCTTTAGCGAAATAAGCGAGAAAACAATGCCTTTAGTGAAATTTTTATTTCAAGCGCTGCTAGTCAACATATGAACTTTTTTGCAAAAATTTCAATTCAATAAAATAAATGTATCTTGATTCCCATCTCAAAAAAAAATCAGAAGTCATTGTTAGGTCGTTTTGCATGCAAAGATGACATATTTGAGATTTAAAATACAACATTGAGTCGATTTTGTAAACAATTATGGTTAGGCTGTTGATGCTCTCGCGGCTTCAAATAATTGGTCACAGAATTGGTCAAATAATTCTGAGCAAATTTTATGTTGTTGAAAATGGATAATATTCTTACTAAATTAAATGTACTGGTCTTTAGCATTGTATCTAAGGGTATGCATTTTTAAAATGTTTTCTGGGATCCAGTTTTAGAGTTTAGAATTATCAACATGGCTTAGGGTCGTTCAAGTATTACGTAACGCAATTTTTAAAGATTTTAGAGCTCCCTCCCCTACATGTAACGCATCGTAAGGTTGTTCTGTACCCCTCCCCCTAGACGTTACTTAACATTTTACCAAAATTTTGAAGGTGAAAATGGTCACTAAAATAATTTTCGAGACCATTTTCATCTAAAAATCACAATTATGTCGTTACGTAACGCGTTGTGGTTATACCACCTTCCGGCCCCATAACGCACCGTAACATTATACAAGCCAAAAAGCCCCCAAACTGCGTTACGTAATACTTGAAAGAACCCTTAAAGAAAAGATCTCAAATGAAGAATATTACGTCATTGTTAAATGTTTTAAACATTATTTATACTTTGTACGAGAAATCGTAATCACAAAATACCTATGTATAAAAAATCTTGAATTTATTAATCATAAAATAAACGCTATTAAAATAGCATATCATAACAATAGTGTCGCCCGTTCAGCCTATCGATGAATGCCAACCATCCTTTACGTCTACGAGAATACGTCACTGCCGGCAGTAGTGACGTAACGACCTATTTAAATGTACGCCTAAGTAAAACTATTTCAAGTGTTTCCAAGATCTCGGTTGCTAATAAGATTAAATTCTATCTGTAAATACTAAAGGTTCGAGAGGACATAGGAACTCTTATGGTGTCGTTTTAATACTCATGTACACGTGTTTGTCAATAAATTTACAGTTAATTGCACCTAACTATTTGTGGTTTTCACATTATCGATATTATTTTTACATAATTTGTATTTAAGTAGTTTGTCCTAAAATGTAACCATTACGAGACTAAATCAAAGTTTGTTCAAATATTCTGATGTAAATCGGCTATGAGCCTAAACAACATTGTTATTAAAGCGGAAAAAATATTAAAGGATTAAATTATCATGATAACATTATCTTTTGAGCAAGATGTGTACAAATAACGTCTTATAAAAGGTATCATAATACGTAGATTTATTTTTTAAATTTCATGCTTATTATTATAATTTGGAGCCAGTCATCACCATTACTATAAAAAGATTTTCAGGACTCAACTTCTCAACTAATTATCATAATTTTATAGTAGATTTTATAGCAGTTGTATAAAATATAAATATATTTTATAAAATGCTTCCAAAGAGAGGTGCAGAGAAGAATGTAACGTAATTTAAAAAAAAAAACAATCCCTAACTATAGATACGAGTAGGAGAAACGTATGGAAATGAATAGAAACTTAAGTTCTACTTAACTAAAAACTTAAGCACCGAAAAATCTGCATATGTATTTGTTGTTCGCTTCAAGAAAGAAACTATTATAGAAGAACGAGAAAATGAGGAATAGAAGGAGGTACTTTGCTAATCCGGTAGAAATATTCCTTGCATGAACTGTTGACTACACCTAGTCTACCTAGGCTCCACTACTAAAACGGGAATTGAAATAATGCAAACAAGTTTGAACACAACCACTGTACCGCGCGTTAGGAAAGCACGATGAACGGGAGAAGGTGGAGAATGGAAAGAAATACGAGCTTACTCGACAGAATTGAAGTATGAGTGAACCATATTTCAAGCTTTTTGTCATGGCGACATGCATGTAAACTCGAAATTAAAGCAGACTATTTATATATTTCTATTGTAAATAAATAGAACAAAAAATATCTTTATTTCATGAAAATGACAAGAAATTAAAAAAAGTAAATCTATCAATCATATGATGAAGGAACGAGGAAGAAACGGATCGGTCGATACCCCCCCCCCCCTCCCCCACTAATCTCGCTGCACATATACCAAAAGCGCGGTACAGCGGTAGTGGTAAAACTATAGCTGTAACGTACTTGAAGGTCTCTATCCAGTTGGCTCGCCCGGCAGGTCTGTTCAGCGAGAGCGGCGTCCCCCTTCGCCGCCTCCTCGCTGAGCCGCAGACGAACACACGCACGCTCGTATAACTCCTTCTCAACGGCTAATAAGCGAGCTCGCTCCTTCTCCGCCACCTCACCACGCTCTTTCACCTTCTCAGCCAGATTCGTGCATGCTCCCTTATAACCGTTTCGATCTTCTATCGTCTTTTTTATCTGGGATATTGTTTTTGCACGTTATTAAACTACCTAACTATATATATTATTTTACATAAAGCAAACAACGATGCTATTATCAAGCCACGGACGTGTAAATACCAAGGTTCGGTTTTAGAGCTCAAGACCGGTATCTAAATATAGATACCCACATCTGTTAAATGGTTAATATATGTAATGACGAAATACCAAAATGTAATTTAATAATGTACTAACTAACTATGCTTTCCGGCTTCACCCGCATTTAATTTAAATACTTACAATTTTCCAATTTTGCTTACGGTACGCCTACTCCTATGAATCATATAATTATTGTAGCTTAAAATCTTTATCAAGGGCTAACTAATTCCAATATTATTTTTGCCATACCTTAATTTAACTTTAATTTAGAAATTAGCTCGTTCAAGCCAAAACCTCTATAATACCTAATGAACACAGTATACATATATGAGTATAGGGCAAGTTCTGACTTGTTTGGCCAAATCGTCTTCCTTCTCCTCGGCCAGCGCGAGTCGTCGCTGGAAGCCCAGCTCGAGGTCCTTCCAGGCGGCCTCAGCTCGCTCCAAGAGCTCCACTCGCTCTGCCTCCCGGCGCGCCAACCTTGCCGCTCGACTTCGCAGCTCACACACTGCTGTGTCTAACTCTGCTAGGCGCTGCACGCACACTGAGTCCATGCAGCACACCTTGAACCATTCAATATTTTTGTATTACTTCGATTATATTATGAGTACTTAATCGAGCAAACGTAAGTAACAGCGGGGTCTCTATGACTGGCCTAAGGCATCCTTTCGTCGGGAGAGGCCGCGGACGTGCTGCGAAAGCGATCCCGTAGCCTCTCCGTTTTCCGTGCTGTGCAGGGGGTTTTAGTGAGTGCAATCTCACATAACCCGACATCCCCCCCAGGAGTCGGGTATCTATGAAGATTTACCCTGCGTCAAAAAAAAAAAAAAAAGAGGCATCCTCTCGTGTTTTCGTTTGTTATTATTTTTTTAATTAACATACAGGTTTTATAATAAAATGAATGTACAAAAAATGTATGTATATATATCTATAATATATTAAGGTATTAATAAGATTTTCGAGTTTAAAGTAGGTATAATCACATCAAGGGTTACATACGTACATACCAGACTTTATGTAAACCTTGATCTGATTCTTGATTAGTGTAACTCTTGATTTACACTACAAACATAAAAATTTTAAGCTTCAAGAGTACCATTAAATACCTTTATTTACGAATGTTAAGGATGCTTTCTAATTACCTATGTTTTTATTTTAATACTTTATTTCTGCACTAGATCCACTCCATAGAGTTGTTCAATTAAAATCGTTTAGCTTTTGTTTAACATCGAAATAAATAATAAAATGACTAAAAAATACTTACAGCATCTATTTTGTTATTAATGTTATTTTCGGGTGGTTTTTCAATTTTCGGAGGTTTTCTCCCAGAGTGACGCGAGCACAGATTATTCTCCACACGCATAATAACTTTCGTTTCTATGGGCAACTTGAGCACAGGGCCCATTAATGACTTGGTGTTAAAACTTGAGGAGTCAACAGCTTTGGCATACGTTGACGTTTTGTGATACGAATCTTTACTTGATTTAGAACTATTGGTTGCATTGTTTACAGAATCGATATCATCCTTGTTTGAATTTTCGTTTTTCGGTTTATTACGATTTTGTTCGATAAATCTGAAAATATATTTCAAACAATGACAATTTTGCGCATAATAATAACCAACCATAGAGTAGAAAAAGGAAAGAAAAAATACCGGAATAATATGTCGAAAATATTTTCAGGCACGTGTATTACTCAGAACAACTTACTACATATGTACTTTGTAATTGGAGTGCAGAAATATTATTTCTTTAGTATTGTCTTAAAATCGATTTGACGAAATTCCATCAGCTCAAAAAGTATAAAAAGAAATAAATGTGACACGGATTACGATCATTAACTTGAAGTGAGAAAATAATTTAGTTTGTTATTTGAATTAGTTATTTATTCAAACATTCGCGCTTATAAAATAAATATTCACCTGTAATTTTAGAAATTTGGGAATCATTGTTTTGGATTTATATAAACTCACTTCGAAATGTAGTCTGTATTGAGTAAAACCGGCTCGGAACTCGATGAAAACTCTTAAGTACACAATTATAAATATTCAATACAATAATAAAACGTTTAGGTGCTCTATGTGGGTATCTAGGTGTTTAATTATGGTTGCAATAGTAAAGAAAAAGAGATTAACACAAACACGGGCTCACTCCAGCAATCTGTGTCAATGAAAATTTATTTGTATATTTAAATTAACTCCGTGTTAATTGTTTTTACGTTTTCCCGAATTCACCTCTCCGTTCCCGTTTTGGCGCCATTTGCATTTTCGTTAATGGTGACAAAAGGCAAAGGAAATAATTTATACAGCCAAAAATAGTTTTAGTTTACAGTTTAATTTATTTACAATTTTTTTGCAAAATTTATAAATAATAAAATATTAACCAAGAATAATGTATCCCACGATATACGTTTCTGTGCAAAATTTTCCTAAATACTATATTTATACCTATGTGAACGAATCCGCAGACAAAGCCAGTAGTCCGCTGCTTTACCCTTAGCTAGCTACTTAACTTATCGAATTGTAACTTTAGTAGGTACCTATTCTAATATCATATTATCATAGCCCACCCACGATCTTCTCATTAAGAGCTGTATTTGTATCTTGGGGTGACATAATTGAAATAATTGTTAGTTACGTAATTGTCATAATCAATATAACTTGAATAATCGGCAAGATCAAGTATCCTGTATTTATGAAAGATCTATTACTCTCAATTAATCTATCATTAGGTATACGATTACATTATTAATTTAACTGGGATAGTAATATAATATGCATGTGACTCCAAAATTGACGAAATATTTTTATTTGTAATCTTTTTTGTTAACTAAACGTACCTAAACAATTATTTTTGTAGTTAAATAATATTGAATAGTATATTTTAATTTTTAAAAATTGCCTTTTTTGAAATTCCCACGCAAATTTCTAAAACGGTAAGTGACGTCAA
>DVXP01003364.1:0-11405 GCA_018235645.1 Junonia grisea
GAGGGACTGCCCCCTGTGAAACGCGCCTGGTAAAGGAGCTTGGGGGCCAGGAATACGATCCGTAAATCATTGCCGTCGAGCGGATCTCTCTCGAGTTCGTTTGAGGGAGAGTTTGCAATCTCCTCCTGGGCCATGAAAGTCGCAAAGGGCAAAAGGGATTATGGCCTTCCAATTCCATACGTAGCATCGCTGACACGACTGCCTGAGGGCGAGATTTTGTATGATTTCCTGGACCAACATATAAGCATCCTGCCTTCTGTTTAAGCATCCTGTTTATAGTTATAAGAATAACACATAGGCTACAGTTTATGTACCAGTGTGTGAATCTAATGTTAGTTGAATATAATTCACTGAATAAACGTGAAATGTAAACGACAGGCATTTGTTTGAGTGTGTGTGTGTTTCTAGCACTTTAGATATTAATGTCAAATTTAATCTATTGCAAGTTTTTGAGTAATAAGTACTGCAATGATGTACTAATAACATCAATGATTTTTCAAAATAATCATTTGTTGTTGATTATTATCCTTACCAACCACTTACACATATGTCTGAATTATAAATACTGATTTATAAATACTTCGTTATATTATATAAAAGTAGATTTGCTTTTTTCCTTTCTTTATTTATTCTGCTTTCACGCCGTTAGTAGGTACTACACCGGTTGCCATGAAACCTTGCAAACGTAAACTAAAAAACCCAGAATATTCTTATCCCCAAAAATTAGGCGTTTCCTGTTGAGGAAAAACTTTCTTATATACGACAATTAACGATATTCATACGGCTAAAGCTGCGGGCATAAGCCAGTATTGTTTACTATTAATGCAATAAATGATGCAAAGGAATATAATGGCAATAAAAAAGTAAATATTGACATGCACCGTGGTGTCATTTCAATCAAAAAATAATATCTTTAACTTCAGCATATCGCATTTATGTATTCATATATTTATTTTTAAGATGGTGATATAAAATCAAAATCGATGACAATAAAAATACCTTTCTCATAAGGTTTAGCAGTCCCAATGTGCGAAAAAATACCATTATATCAAAATAAAATGTGTATTAAGAATGACACTTAGCACTTAACGGTCAATAACCCCGAATTCGAAGTGTAAAAACGAAGAAACTGGGTCCAAAAATGTTATTAAAATCTTGTTATTTTTGATACATTTCCAATAATAAACGAAACGTGTGTTTTTCGCTCCATAAACTGAATAATTTTATTATTATATTAGGACATAACATTTCTTCGTAATAGACTTGTCGAAGGTATACAATATAAAGGTATTGTATACCTTCGACGAGTATACCTTCGACAAGGAAGGTATACATACAATACATATACCTCTATGCGTATAAACGAACTTTGTTACGGTTTTAAAATTATAGCTCTATTATGTTTTAATTTTTTTAATTATATTTTACAAAATTAATATGCCTATATTATTTTTACAATTTTCATAATAAAACGATAAGCTTAAAATTAAAATTAAGGGTAGGGTAAAGGTAGGAATAGAAGTTGACATATCAAAATATATTTTTTATATATTTGTATGTTTCAACAAAAATGAATACCTAGATGAAAAGGGGGAGTAGTAAACACGACTTTTGTCATATGCAAAATAAGACATCTCTACTTTGAGTGTGGATATGAGAACTCTCCTAATAGTAAAAATTTTTAGAAGACACTTTATTCGTCCGTTTCTACACAAAGTACATTGGTATGTTTATATTTATATATTTAAGATAAAAGGTTATTATATATAAGTACAATAAATTTTGTAAAAATAAGTTATTATTAAAAATGTTGCACTTTTATTTTCGTATTATATTTACATTACACGAAACGAATTACAAACAAAATTCATGTTTCATTTAATCTTTGGAAGGTTTCAGAACGAATGTTGTGATATCGTTGCGAGACGCAGCTTATCGTTAATTTAGAGTCTCCGATTAGAGTCCGCAAGCCGACGTACGCTAACGAGCATTCGTTTTAAATTTATTTTTATTTTAACAACAGTACGGTGCCGATGTTTTGTCTTCTACCGACGATTGTGCAAAGTTAATTGGATTGCCTGCTTTAAAAATAAGTAAATAAAGCGTAGCCACGTCTATACTACATAATATTGGTATTTTAATCGGAACATCTGTTTGAAGAATTAGAGTTGTTACCATATTAATTGTGTATTTTATAAATCATATTATATTTACCTTAGTTGTCGTTAATTGTAGCGGAGAACCCGAAGACACAGCACAGATTTCTACTTCATATCTGTCAACGCCAGCTTCTCTGTCCAAGGAAACTGCTGTAGATAAGATCCCTAATGAGGAATCTATATCGAATAATCTGTCCACTTGCTTATTATCACCAGTCACATTCACTATATAATATTCTAATCCTGCTTTATAGTTATTAGTTAAATTCAACACAGGCGTACCGGCCTGTTCATTTTCAGCTACCGAAACAGATCCTACATTGGTCCATGTTATGTCCTCTAATTCCATCCCACCCATTATAACAGTCAAATAAGTTTCCGTACTTTTTTGCTCACTCAACACAGCTTCGTCTGTTGCTTTAATAACAAGATTCCATCTTGCATCTGGGACAGCAGGTGGATACCGCAATGTTAGCGCCCCATTACTTCTATGCAAATCAAATATATCGTTGCCACCATGAATTAACTTATAAGTAACCAGACCATTTGTTCCAGAATCGAGATCTCGGGCTAAGACGTTCATAATAAATATTCCATGACTCAAACTTCGACCTAATCTCGCAGAGTTTATTACGGCAGCATTCATAGAAACAAAAACTGGTGCGTTGTCGTTTATGTCTTCTACTATAACAGTCACTAGTTTCTCAGCAGATAATCTCGCATAAGGTGGTTCCGCTCTGTCATAAGCTACAACAGTTATTCTAAATGTGTCAATGCTTTCTCTGTCAATAGGCAATAAAGTGTGTATAACACCCGTCACGTTATTTATTGCAAAATGCCGCCTACTATCATGTGGATCTTGATGTGTGATTGAGTAATAAACTTTACCATTTAAGCCAGAATCGGGATCTTCAGCTGTCACTGTCACAATAGGGGTATGCGTTGGAATTCCTTCTCTTATTTGTCTTACAATAGCAGTATTAGTAAAGATTGGTGCATTATCATTTGCATCTATTACGTTTACTATAAATGAAATACTCGATGACAGGCTTGGATTTCCATTATCTGTAGCAGTAATGTTTAATACATAAGAAGTCAAGTCCTCGTAATCTAAATGCTTATGTAGGAATAATTCTCCAGAATAACTATCTATGAAAAAGGTTTCTTTTCTATTACCTGATGAAATAGAAAATTGAACTTCATTATTTATACCTAAATCAGCATCGGTTGCATGAAACTGTATAATTTTCTTATTTATTGGTTCTGTTTCTAATACTGAAACATTCATTTGTGTCTGTGTAAATATAGGTACATTGTCGTTCTCATCGAGCACATCTACACTTATTGTTGTTGTGGAAGAAAGACGGATATCCTGCCCTGAATCGTGTGCTAATATAGTGAGAAGATATCGATCTACAGATTCACGATCTAATGGTTTATTAATAAATAGCTGACCAGTTGCTTCGTCGAGCATAAATTTGCCCATGTCATCTCCTCCTATTAGCTTATAATAAATATCTCCATTAAGACCTTCATCTGCATCTGAAGAATATACTCTCATAAGAGAAGCACCAACAGCTGTTCCTTCAGAAACTTCAACTGCATATGGAGTCCGAGTGAATATAGGTGCATTATCATTCACATCTGTAATATATATCGTTACTCTAACAGAATCTGACAGTTTTACCTTACCGTTATCACTGACAGTTACTGTTAAAGTAATATAATTTTGTCCAGAATTTTGTGCTAAATTTTCTCTGTCGAAGGATTTTAAAGTTTTAATAAAGCCATTTCTGGAGTCTATTCTAAAATCATTTTGAGCAATAGGAAGACTAAAAGTTAATTCAGCGTTTCGTCCTATATCTCTATCTGTAGCTGTCAATTTTCCAACAAAAGTGTCAGGAGGTTCATTTTCTTTGATTTTAAATATAAATGTTGTATTTGTGAACTGCGGGCTGTTATCGTTTTCATCTAAGACATGAATAACAACTGGAACTTGTGAAGACCGTGGTGGTTTACCATAATCAGACGCTGTTATAGTTAATGAATAATAATCTCTTTCTTCTCTGTCGAGTGGACTTTTTACATAAAGATATCCGTCAGGGAAAATTCCAAACTTCCCGTCCATATTTCCTTCAGTAATAGAGTAAGATATTCTTCCATTCGGTCCCAAATCAGCATCCGAAGCAGATATTGCAAAGAACCTAGTGTTTACAAAAGTTGACTCTAATAATGAAGTTTCATATGAAGTGTGATCAAAAACTGGAGTATGGTCGTTTACATCATCGATAATAGCAGTTATTGTATGTTTTGTCGCAAGGACTGGTCTCCCACTATCAGAAGCGGTGACTTCAATAGACAAAACAGTACCTGGCTCACTTGTTATGACTCTATTCAAATATATAACACCAGTTGTCTCAGATGTTCGAAAACTATTATCTGGGTTATAACTTAATGCATAAGAAACTGTTCGATTAGATCCTGAGTCACGGTCTGTTGCTCTAGCAAAATATACTTCCTGTCCAACAGCCATATTTTCCGGAATATGGACATCATCTTTTCCCTCAATGAAATATGGATAATTATCATTTACATCCAATACTGATATATTCACAGTTGTAAACCCAAAATTTTGTCCACTTTTAGCCATTATTTTTAAATGATAAGTCATTTTTTCTTCACGATCAATGTTAGATTCAGTTGTTATAGTTCCGGTCTTTTCATCTATTTTGAAAACATGTTTTTGATCGCCTTCCATTATATAATAAGATACTGATTCACTCAATGTCCTTGTTGCTACTTTTCCGACAAAACGGCCAAGCTGAAACTTAGTAGTTCCTTCATCTTCAACTATTTTAAAGTTATAACCGTTGTATCCTTCGAATTCCAAGCTTTTCCAATATGAAGCTTTAATTATATCAACAAATGCATCTTCAACAGCTCGTCTATTACCTTTGTCCTTACATGATATTCGCAGAGAATAAAATGTTTTGGGAGCTTTACGAAAATCTTTTTGTAAAATTACGTTACCAGTCATTGGTTCAATATCAAAATATCCGTCACCTCCACTTTCAAGCTTGTATACAACTTTTGCATTCTCTCCTTCATCTAAATCTAAAGCATTTACTTTAAGAATCTTTGAACCAATTGTCACATCCTCTCTTAAACTTTCAAAGTACCTTTGGGGATAAAACACAGGATCATTATCATTTTCATCGATAACTTTAAGAAAAACTGTGGCAGTTGAAGACTGTGGCGGATATCCTTGATCTTTAGCTATGACTTGAATTTCATACAAAGAATTTTTTTCTCTGTCTAGTTCTGTAGCAGCACTCAGCTGACCTGTAATGGGGTCCAATATAAACGTGTTAGGGTATTTTCTTTCTACGCTTGGCGATAGATAATATGAAACAGACCCATTCGTTCCTTGATCATAATCGGAAGCAGTCAATATAAGTATTTCTTTTACAGGCTTGACATTTTCTGGAAGAGTAGCGTTAATTTGTGATTGAGGAAAAGACGGCGCTTCATCATTTTCATCTAATATTGTAATTTTTAGTCTAGTATAAGCCCATTTAGGATTTGGACCACCATCTCTCGCTGATACATTTAATTCAACAGTTCCTTGTATTTCTCTGTCTAAGGCGGCCCTTGTTGTGACCAAACCTGTAAGATGATCAATCAAAAACCATTGTTGCTGATTTCCATCATAAAAATCATAAAATATTTCGGCATTAACGCCCGAGTCTTCATCAGTAGCTGTTATACCAGCGACATAAGTTCCAGAAGGAGCAAGTTCACTTAGAACTGTAGAATATTCCGATTTTTCAAATACTGGTTCGTGATCATTTACATCATTAACATGAATCACAAGAAAAGATGTAGCAGTACGTGCAGGTATGCCTTTGTCAGTAGCAACGACAGTTAAGTTGTACTTACTAATTTCTTCTCTATCTAAAATTCCATTTACGTGTACAATATAAACACTACTTGAGTTTTCTAATCGAAAATGATTCAATTCATTTCCTGCCACAATATTCACGCTTGTTATACCATTTAAACCCGCATCTAAATCAGTAACCGTAATAGCAGCTACGAGTGATCCATTTTTTGCATTTTCATCAACTGTAGCAAAACTAGCCGTTGGTGGCACATAAGTAAAAGTAATAACCGGATCATGATCATTTGCGTCTATGAGATTAACTGTTACATACGTCCTAGCATCCTGACGTGGAACTCCATGATCTTTTGCTATAACTGTTAGTACACAAGTCATATTACACGTCGTATTAGTACAATATTTTGGACAATTTAATTTTTTTAGTGTTGTGATAACACCTGATTCTGGATCCACTGCAAATTGTTTTTCAGTGTCAGTTACTTCATAAGTTATTTTACTATTATCCCCCAAATCACTATCTGTAGCAGTCACTTTTAAAACTGTCGTTCCAGGAGGTACACTTTCATTTAGGGATACAGAAAAATCACTTTGATCAAAAATAGGCGGATTGTCATTTACATCCAAGATTGAGACATTTACTTGAAGATACCCAAATTTAGGCGGATTTCCACCATCACGCGCTGATATGTTCAAAGTGTAAAAGTCGTTTGTTTCTCTGTCTAGCTTTCCTGTAGTTTCTAGATGTAAATACGAAGTTTGCCCACTCGGGTTTACTGTAACATTTAAGCGAAACTTTCCCTCATTATCACCATCTACTATTCTATAATCATTAGTAATGCCATTTTCACCCAAGTCTTTATCTGTAGCAGCATCTAACAATAACTTGGTACCCGGAGCTGCGCTCTCCGAAAATGCGACAGCTATTACAGGTTCTGGAAATTCCGGGTAATTATCATTTACGTCCGTTACACGAAGTCTAACTTCAATAGGATAGGTGGGCTGACTTGATAAAACAACAAATGCATATCGATCTACACTTTCGCGGTCGAGAACTAAGTTCGTTTTGATCTCTCCCGATACCGGGTCAAGAATGAACTCTTTCGGCGGTTCATTAAAGCGATATGTAAAGCCAGGTTTAGTTGGGATTCTTCCGACAATTGTCCCAATAGGCTGAGCTTCAGGTACGCGAAGGTCTACGCCAGTATCGACGGCACGAGACTGCATCTGTTCGGCGGCGGCGCCAGCGCCCGCGCCGGTGAGCAGCGCCAGCGCGACCAGCACCACGTGCCACCGCCCCATCCCGGTCATGACAATATTGATAACATTGCAAGGTTAGTTCTCCTGCAGCGAAAGCACCCCGTGACTAAAGCGCTTATTGTGTCCCGTTCGCGCAGTGTCGCGCGCTCGCTCGTTTCAGGTATGCAACATGGCCGCGACGACCTGCGCGAGCACGAATATCTCACAGAAAGTGCGACCCGCCGTTGCGCCTACGCCGTCACATTCATTCGTAAACACACGTGACACTCACTATCCACACAAGTTACAGGATTAATTAAGTATACGTTTTTGTAACTAATTAATATGCACTAAACAAAACAGTATGTTTACAATTTTTATCAAATTAAAAAATCACAATGTTTGAACACAATCCCTTTAAGTTATTCTCACTGTGTTGTAAATAAACCGCAACGGTAACGGCCTGCAAGTTGCGTCGCGTTCGACACGGTACTGGCGGGCGGAGGCTTTTCTGACGCCCCGCGACCCTCCCTGCTCCGCGCCAATCTTTCCCCGCAGCCTTAAAAGCTCCGATCGTGGCTGTAGGATGATGATGCCAAGATAATGGCCGCCCAAAGATTTACTAGTTATTTCATTATTCAATATTATTTTACAATTTATTGCGGTGCTAAAAATAATATTTAAAAATAGTTTTGGCATAATTCGTTACATATATTTATTAACTTAAATAAACGTCTTCTTATAACAAAATCTTATCACAAAATGAAAAATAAACACCAAGTTAAAAATTTTCTTGAATTATCATGATTCATTATTTTCAAAAATAAATGTATACTACATTATTTTCAAAAACGCACTGGTAAAACGGACTATTGTTTCATAAAATTGGTTAGTTTTGTCCAATTATATTGCTTTTACTACTTTATCTTTGCAAAAACTTCTAATATTACAATCGAGTTACGCGTTGATGTCTTTTAAAAGAAAGCTTACTCAGCGTAAAAAGAACTTATTAGATAGTTTTAAAGTACTAATTTTTATTTCGCAAAATTCGTAATATATTAAAAATAAAACTAATTTAATATGAAATGATCGTGGATCATCGAAGAAAACACAATAAATTAAACTTAAATAAATAATACCGTTTACATACTCGTATGTTAAATTCGAATTCCACTTTCCATCAAAGTTATACTTTTAATAAAATTAAAAGCACATGAAATAAAACATAAATAATAATAACAATACAAAAAACATATATTAAATGAAAGTCTTATATATACTTATTACTAAACTATTTTATCATCGTATTTATTAAGTCTCGATATAATTTCCTTCATAAAAGCTCCATCTACAGCAAGTAGACCGGAAAACTCGGCTAGTGTGTGAACATTCAAAGTTAACGTGAGCGAGCCACAGAGCTTTAACTTAACGCCACTGCTTGCCAACAGATGGCGACACTAAGCAATATTGAATAAAGAAAATTGGAAAATGTAACAGTTACACGTTTCTTAGGAAAATAATTAAAATATTTTTCTTTTTGAAGTTATAGTTATTTAATTTTTAGCACCGATGACTTAAACTAACTATTCGGCTATTCAGGTTAGAAAAGAAATATTTTATGCGGTATATTACTAGTCTACAATTACGGTAAGTTATTTTAACATTTAGAAACATTTATTTTAACTTGTTTCCCTTTTAATCGTCAACTTGTTAATTCATGAACGTATTCAATAGTCAACATGCATGAGGGCTTTTGGGTGGTTAAAAATAGACATAGTACTGTGCTACTGTCTGTATTTTCATTTGGAACACTTGTTGCTGAAAAGATTTGACGTCACTTCCCCATTCCACTGCACGGCGGCCCACCAGGGGGTGCGCCCCCCTGCGGGACGTGCTGACGTAAGGACCTATTCTCATGAATGGAAAGAGTCCTATACTTGGCTGACTTGCTTTTCATATCCAAAAAACACACCGGCTTACGTCATTTCAACTGAATTTTCTTCCACACTATTGAACAATTGTTTGACGTAATCTAAACTGCTATATTATTTATGAATGGCATATGTAATTGAAAATTCTTGAAAATATTTTTTTTTGTGTGTAATGTTATTCGCGAACTGAACGAACTCTTTCTTATTCTCTAGGTAGTTTTTTGAGTATTGTACAGGCCAGTTAAGAAAATTATTTTACAATGTTATATTTATAAAATATTTATTTAAAAGTACATGAATCGCACATAATAGTAATGACTTTTGTTTTCAATCTTTCAGTCCATCATAGGTCTCAGTAAGATAAAAGTATATAACGATTTACTTCGCAGCGCAATTTTTATTAATAGAAACAGCCGCCACCTACGCCTGAGCTACGGATACACAGCCACACATATGCTCGTATGTGAGTAAATCTGAAATATGAAACACCCACCCACCGCTCAATTATGTAACATGCAGACGTGCATTGACAACTTCCAATTGAAAGGGCGCCACAAAGAAAAACCAATTAATGTCGATCTGCAAACGTTCTCGATTGCGCCGCTAAAATAAGATTTCTATTTTTAACTCTTCTCTTCTTTGTGAGTTGGGATTCAAATCAAACGAATTCAATAAACGTTATTATTTCCTTTAAATACTCGTACATTTTGCTTTTATTAAAAACTTATATTGATTTCTTCGTGAAGATTTGAAGTTTTAAGACTTTTATTTACTTACGAGTAGGTACATGATATTTTAACGCATTATAAATCAAGGAAGTCATTCAATGATGTTCGTAGAATTATTTATATACAAATTTATAGGTAGAAGATTTGAGTTATACCTACCTAAGAGGTACCACTACAACTACATTTTTTTATTATTTATTGGTGTAATATACATAATTGTTATGTGGTGTAGCAAGTGTTATTATTCTACTACATAGTTATTTTTTCTATCTAGTAGACGATCTATTAGATTAGATTAGATTAGATTAGATTAGACGATTCAATTTCATCTTTTATGTCTAAAAATAGCTTACCGAAGTATTTATTTGCAATCAATAAATGAGGTAGAACACTTTTAATATTTGGATTAAAAATTGAAATAGTATACTAACGTGATACTTTGAACATATTTTGGCTCTCAATGTAAACTCCTTACATAGGGAAACCCTTTAAAAGAATTAGAATTAAAGATATAAAATACAACATTTATAAAATGGAACGATAAAAATATTTTAAACGAATTTAAATCGCTTATGTAAATGTACTTCAATATTAAATAATCGCGAAAATGTAAGGCAACATTATGGATTAACGGTAGTCGCCACGAAATTTCAGTGCGTTTTAGAGTAAAATATACTACTGTTACGGTGCATTATGAAACCTAGGTATCAATTTTACTAGATATTGACCTGCAACGTCGACGTTGGGGCGCCAGGCGGTCGTCGACCTCTTATTTGGTACTTCCGCTATCGAAGTTGACGATGCACTTCCACTGTAACGAATAACGAGGAAAATTCACCCTCTCCCGACCTGCACTATGCAGCAGGAACTTGGTGCTTAATTTTAATAAAAACACGCTTAAGTCGGTTAAAAAGTATAATGTCTATCTTAGGAGGTATTATACATCTTAATTTGGTTTAAAGTTTTTGAATGTCGCTTAATTATACATATTATATTGAATATGATACCTCTTGAATTATTAATTTAAGACCGTGTAAATTATATTAATTTACTTTACAATTTATCTTAAGTTATAGATAATAATAGCTTGCAAAATCAATAATTTCAAAGTTGATATAATATTGATACAGTTAGGTTGGTATAAGTATATGTATATGGAATAATTATTTTACTATTTAGTAGAGCTGCGGCGTACATAATGGTAGATAAATATGATAATATTAGCAATTTGGACATTAATTGAAAGTATCAATATATATTATTGTTTTTAACCCCCGACCCAAAAAGACGGGTGTTATAAGTTTGACCGCTATGTTTGTCTGTGTGTCTGTGTGTTTGTGTCTGTCTGTGGCACCGTAGCACCTAAACGTGTAAACCGATTTGGATCCAGTTTTTTTTATTTGAAAGACTGTTTTCTAGCGGTGGTTCTTAGATATGTTATATCAAAATC
>DVXP01003365.1:0-11402 GCA_018235645.1 Junonia grisea
AAAAAAACATTAATTAAATTAATTAGGAGCCAAGTTCAATATTAAATACAAGGTTATTCCCAACTTTACCATCAAAAGTGTTCAAGAAGCCAAGTTCTATGTTGCCTCCGGATATAATTCAATCTCAAATCTTGATCTTGGTTTGACACGCTATTGCGTATCTATATTCGTTTTTTAATGAAATTTCTTTATTTATGAAAGTGTATGCATAATATCGAGAGGAACAAGCAATTTCCAGTAAATTTGAACAGTTTATTAGTAAATATTTCGCATAATCTGCGTCAATTTCAATAATTATGACCACAAGGTATAATAATAATACAATCGGAATATAAATACTTGTATTGGTGCCATTCAAATAAATAGAAATACTAGCGTTTTATATGAACTCTGAAACTCTTCACAAAAACAGAATATCGCTTTTCGTTTCGATTGAATTGAATTTAATTAATTTAACACTGTACTGTGTTTGTAGGATCTAATCTAATTGATATATATTTGTTCTTTGTAAAAACAATTAAAAGCGTAAATGTTTTAAACCTTTGTGATATTTTTTTGTTTATCCTATTCATTTGTTGTTTTCTAATTGCAAAAAAGAAACTAAAAACAAAAAATCACACTATTTATTTTTTTTGTTTATTTGCATCGAAACTGCAAAATCATTTTAAGAATTAGACGACATGTAAATCTTACTTTACTGGAGACAAATTTACAAAGTGAAGTACATGAAGGGGGTAAGTCGAAACTGTATTAAAAATGACAGATTTTATATTTCGATTAGCTCCTTCCCACGAAAAAGACCTAAGTCTGACAAATTTATCGGTTTTAATTTTTTGCTGAAACCGGTATTTCCAGTTCTGAAATTGTTCTAAATCTAAATTCTATTTAATGTTTTGTAACATTTACTACCTATGAAAATACCATTAATTTAGTGAAAAGAACAAGTATATTGTGTAACATACACTAACTTTATTTATTCATATGCTATACAATCCTTAATTTCGTCAATCCACCACTAATACTCATTCAACAAACTTTTCAATGTACACCAAACCATTACGTCCAAATTTCTCATTTAATTTTCGTTCATTCAAATTCTAATTAATACTAATCCCAGCAGACCGAGAGAAAATTATTTTTCATATGCACCCTCGTTACTGAATCGCAAGCCGTGTTCGCATTGTTGAAAGAAGCCGCACAATGAATACAGGCTGATGAAAGGTGCTCTACGAGCACGGTTTTGAATTGTTTTATATTTTTAAAACCCCCCGTATAATACGTGGCAACAAAGATCTTTTCTTCTTTTTTGTAAAGGTGAGGTTTTCATTTGTCAGATTAGACGTTAGGTCCGAATGATCAAAGGTTTGTGTTTTAATTTGTTGGCTTTTTGGCTTTTGATGTTTGGTTTTTTGTGAGGCTATTATTATTTGATGTATGTATGTTAATATATAAAAAGGTTGAATTTGTTGAATTTGGTGGAATATGAGAGATATTATTTCAAGCTTATAATCTAATTTTTCAAATTCTTTTTGCATCAGACGGCCTGTTTGTTAAAGAAAGTTGAAGATCTCTTTAAAACTCATGGAGGCAAAGCAATTATCATAAGCGTAAAAATATTTTAAAGGAGCTAAAGGTTGTATGTACCAATATATGTATATGTATGTAATTATAATTATGTGTTTTTATCATTCTTAATGAGTGATCAAATTTACTTTAATTTTATATTATATTATTTACTATGTACGATTATTTCTTATAGATCGAATTTGTAATTAAACAAACATACATATCGAGTATATGTATTTTTGTAAATGTAGCAACTCTATTTTCCACTTCGTCTATTTTCGACCACATATAACTTAGTTGTCGATAAAACAAGAAGTCTATTTAGTAACAATGTAGGCACGGTCCAAACACGGTATATTTCAAATTTCATTCAATTTGACCCAGTTCTTTAAGGAGTTGTGTTTTTGATAGTAGTGTTTATTTAGGATATCAAAGTGATTAATGCTTTGGTGTGATATTTAATATGTTTGAGGGTCCCATGACCCGTGTCATGCATATTTTGTTTTTGTGTAACGAACACTTTCAATATAAATATAGAAAACAACTTGGTGTGCATTTTGTGCCAAAAATATGGTGAAAATTCTGTGTAATAGTATGAATATTTAGACAAAATCTGGACAAAATTGGCGAAATATAAGTCTTTGAAAGTGTAAATATATAGTTCTTTATTTAGTTTTATAGTAAGAGTTCCTGAATACAGTAATAGCAAACTAATATGCACCATTACTAATATGCACTTGTCTTTTGTATTTACTAATTTTAATTGTGAAAAAGAAAAATGGAGTTTAATTTATTATGATCCAGCGGAGACTGTTATATTTATTTTACTATTTTACAAATATTATTGTTTAGTTAGTTAATATTATAATTAATAGCATTATCTATTAATACCAATGCCTAAACGATTTTCAGGCACTGGGATAATACAATAACACTTCTCTATGTAGCGTCATGAATACTCGTACTGACAAGAAAATTTACGTAATATATCGTAATATTGCTAAATACTGAAATTACCTCACTTGAAATATTTTGTACATTATAGATACTTCTCTATAGATAAGTGAAATTTTTAACATTTATATTGCAGATATTCCCAGTATAAAATAAAACTTGAAACGATATAAAAGTTTCGAACTGTCAAACATTCACCCTAATCCCTTTTCACGGGGAAAAGATTAAAATTCATCGCCCTTCCACTCCAGTTTTTGCGAATTAAAAAGTCAGCTACCTAATTAAAATTTTCTAAAGGCACTCGCCTCCGAATAGAAGCTATCTAAAAAACTTCACCTCCTTTCAAAGGGGATGTGAATGCTCGCAGTTTAAGCGTTAACATGTAATCTTAACCTAAAAAAAATTTAAAAAACACCTACCTTCGAAAGAACATTTCGAAGTTACACTTATCCACTTAACACCTAACATATTTCCGCCACTTTGATACCTAGAAATCCTATTTTCGTCACAGTGCACATACAATCCAAGATCACGAACACACAGTCTCCAATAGCAATAAATTAATTACATTAGAATCCTTAATCGTTCCTTGTATTTATTTGTATGTAACTCGAGATTATCCAAAATCGAGTATCGTTGAGACACGTCCGATCTCGTCCGCATCGAGACGGCAACTGAAGTCAGAAATGTGATACGATATACGAACCTAATTTCACAGGGCGGGTTTGACTGGATGCAACCTTCGGTGATACGTTTAAAAGGGGACAGATGGCGCTATTTGCGATCCCGAATAGTCAACTTTCTTTGTAGTTGACAAATATTGTTTTGCACTTGTGTGCGTACTGTGTAAGTAAGTGTTGCATGCTTGTGTGGGTTATTGAAAAGTTAAGTAACGTTAATTCGTCTCGTGAATGGATGGGTTTACGCTGTCGTACTTTGGCAATTAATTAAGATGTTTATGAAAGAAAGGGTGATAAAGTTGGGTTATTTAGATATTATGAATGATTATAATGAATTGAAATGCGGTCATACTGATTTTAAGATAACATAGATCGTAATATGTAAATCTCTAACAGTCATTTTCTTTTCCATGTAAATAAGGCAAAGAAGTTGATCAATCTGATATAAAGTTTAGTTTAAAAATAATTAAACTGCGTATCTTTTCCTATCCATAAAAGTTTAAACGAATTTTTAAATTACGATTTATACTTTTTACCTGAGTACGGCGAAGCTGAAAAGGGATAAATATGAGTTTAGACATTCATGTTTTTGTACAAAGGTGGGTTCGTATTTTTTGTATCTCATAACATAATGTCTAAAATACAAAGCCGATTTTGATGCACGAAGTATTGATTCGTCAAAATATTCCGGCGATAAAGGCCGTATAAATGAAATAAAATTAGAACTCAAATATATGTGCATTATACTTTTTAAGTACATAAGTGTATTCAAATTGTTAATAACATCGAAAAAGTGAAGAAAGCCTTTTGTTTATTAAAAAAAATCCTACGTTACAATAAACAATTCAAGAAAACTCTGATTATCATTCGAAAAATCAATCACATATTCGTAATATTAACATTTGCCAATACTTTTAAAACTATAGCACTAATATTGATCTCCACGAACGAGAAAACCGATGTTTGACTTGTATAAAACTTCTTCAGTTCAAATTCTAGACGTCGGAAACTTTTCACAATTTGCCTTGCAGTTTCAGAAGCAAACATTTGTGAGATTGCCGATGTTATTGTTCTTTGCCATGTTTGTTTGATAGGGAAATGCATATTTGTAATCATGTTTGAAATTATTTTAAAGTATAAGTTAGTAATTATTTTTCATATTAGTTCAAAGTGGTTTTAGATACGAGATTTACTATACGTATGTACGTTCTCGCCACGATACCTCTGGAAGCGTACCTACTTAGAGAATTGAAATTTAATTACCTACATTTTACAGCACAGGAAGTTATAAAAACGAATTTTATGAAGGCTCACCTATTAAGGTGTAAAATGTAGAATATAGGGTACACATGCTTTTATTCCAAATTACACCCTCTTACTTTTTTAAGTTTTGCTTTCGTAAATCCTATTTCTATATCCAATCTGTTAGCACAAAATAAATTTAACGATTTAGGCATGTAAAGTAAAACAATATCCTGCTAGTATCCCACTGCTAGGCAGAGCCTCTATTCTTATTTAGGAGAAGGATTTAGGCATGAAAACGTAATAAACAAGGAGAAATACGTATACTCCGGTACTTATAATATTTAAGTATCGATCCCAGCTCTAATGCTGTCACACGAATGTCAACTCGTAGATTAATTAGGGTTCCGTCGTCGAATGAATAATAATGTGATCGTAATCCTTTAAGAGCGTCATTTGAATAAACATGTTGGAGACGAAAATAAGAAAATAATTTGAATTGAGCGATCGCAACTTCGTTCATTTGTCTTTCGGAAATGAATGGATTTCTGATTTAGAGATTCTTTAGTGTAAGAAATAAAAAAAAAATTTCAGGAGACAATGTTAAATATATTCAAAGAAGGTTTATTATAGATCTAATATAATCTAATATAAAAAAAAATATTTTATATTTAGCTGATCACAAATTAACTGACGGACAGACAGACTTAGTTTCATTATTACACTGTTGGGCATAGGCCTCTTCTCCTATTAGGGAGAAGGTATGGAGCTTAATCCACCACGCTGCTCCACTGCGGATTGGTGGATATACATACATGTGCCAGAATTTCTTCAGACACATGCAGGTTTCTTCACGATGTTTTCCTTCACCGCCCAGCTCGAGATGAATTTAAACACAAATTTAGCACTTAAATCCAGCCATTGAATGTGAAATAAAATTTATAGTTACAGTAAGCGGTTATAAGTTATAGTATTTGAATTTAAATAAAAATTTTCATAAACGAACTTAAACATAAACCTTTGTTATTTATTACGATACGACTATTCACAAAACGTGTCACGTATTTCAAATAAATAATTAAAAATTTCCCACAAAGATATCACTCTTCATTCTGTCATTAATTTTTTTTTTTTGGACAAAGATGTTCTCTGACTACATATTATGTCCATTATTTGTACTGAGGTAAGGTAACTCAGCAACAAATTCAGAGTTAATTTAATTTTGTTGTTGTTGTTGCTAGCCCTAGGTGTCCCACTGCTGGGCAAAGGCCTCCCCGTGAATTTTCCATTTTTCGCGGTCTTGACCTAAGTTTCTCTACTGTTTGTCGAAAGCGTCCAATTCATTGCGCCATCTTGTCCGGGGCCTACCAGGCGGGTATCCACTTAGTGGTGATATTGGCCAAATTTAATTTTGTTATTTCTAAAAAAACTAACCATACGGTGGCATCAACAATTAAGGTAGACATTCGTAAAATCTGTTTTGTGTATACATTTATATTCATGTAAACAACTTACAACCATAATATGTGGCACACATAAACTTTTAACCTGAGAAAACTGTACTCGTATGTAGGTCTTTAGTTACATAGGTACAAAAAGGTATAGGTAAAGTATTACAAGGTTAGAAATCTGTCTAAACAATTACGAAAGTAAAATATAATATAGGTACCTATAATTCTCGTCTAAAACCTTATTATTTCATTACTCCCTCGAATTCCTTTTTTTCGCTTTTCCACTCCTTCTCACTTTCCTTAATTTCGTTTTATTGCCGCTTGCGGAATAAATTCCCTACTATATTTTTTTTTCTTTTTCGATTCCCTTACAGCCTTCATCTGCTAAACTTATAAATGAATTTATTTATCCTTTGTCGTTAAAACGATGGCTTTTAAAATGCAAATTCCGATTTTTCCAAATGAGTATTCTCAAAGCGAATTCCAATATACTCGTAGATGATTCGTTTTCTTTTTATTACAACGAACTGTTATCAATATTTTTTCTATTTATTTTTTTGTTTGGAAATATGTAATAATAACTTTTTCACTAAAAAATTAAACCGACTTCAAAATTAAACTGAAAAGCTAAAAAAAATCTTTTTACTCTAAAAAATTTTGAAGGATATCTGATGATGGGATTCTGGTTTTTCCAGATCCTGATATCCTTGTAATGGGACCACATGAGGTCATACCCTTTCAAACAAAAAATAATTGTCAAAATCGGCCCAGCCGTCTCCGAGTAATAGGTGTACATACATAAAAAAATACCGACCGAATTGATAACCTCCTCCTTTTTGAAGTCGGTTAAAAATAGTGATTAACACAGTGCCGAAATATGATAAAACCTAATAAGAAATATTTTGTTAAGTAAGATATGGAATATACAAGCGTTTTTGAGTGTTTAAATTAGATACATGCTATTTTTATAAAAAATAAAGCCATAGGCATGGTCTAAGATTAGGGATTTAAAAATTTTTCACTCATCTCTTAATTTTATAAAACAACTTTTAATGGGCTGAGTTCAATATTTCGAATTTATAAAGACTGCGTCTGCCACCTTAAGTCAGCTGAAATTAAAAATAAAAATGGTTTCATCTAATTAACAGATGAGGGTATAATTTTCTAATCTCAGCTCTTAGATCACTCTGAAACCTAAATATACCTAAACTAAATAAGAAAACAAACTACATTTCCTAGAACCGAAACCAGAACTCCACGAAATGATCAATTCAAACGATCAATTCTATTAATCAGAAACTTCACTGAATAAACGTGATAGCTATCTTGTAGCTAATTAAGCTTCGAAATCAAACCAAAACTGTGCAACTAATACGAGCTAAGATCAACAGTTTCAAGTCTTCGGGGTCTGCATAGCTTCCGTAAATTCGGATAGTTCCCTTCGTCTTTGTGTTGTACACCTAGTTCAATTTCAAACTTTCCTTTGAATATGCATTATGTTCAGTGGACAGACGGATTTGGTAAACAGTTTAATTGTTACCCGACAACGGTACAGCTATAGATGGTTATGTTCGTTCATAATGTTTGTTATAATACTTCTTGCGTTATTATAGTGTTAAAGACAGTCGAGAAGGGAATAATAATACAACTGTTCATTATACATGTCTATATTTTCACGATTAATACATTAATGATGCTCAATATCACCATATCTTCCATCTTGACATCAACAACCGTTGCTAGGCACCAGCCAGCCGCCAGCCAGCCAGGAGTCTCGTATTCCAAAGAGTCCTGTTAACAATAGATTATCCCTTAATGACACGAATATTACATAAAAAATATCCTAAAACGTCAAATTGATCTGAATTTTGACTTTTGACAATATGATTTTAGTTAGACACCATAATTATGTAATGTATGTATAGGTACATAATTATTATGTTAAACTTAATGCGACCCATAGCTCAATCGGCTAGAGCACCTGCCCAAGGAAGTAGGTTCGGGTTCGAATCCCACTGTGTCGCGAATTTGTTGAGTTTAATATGGGGAATACCCCACGTGTATAATAATATACACGAAATATTCAATAAACAATTATTATGTTATCGACTTTATAAACAACATCCCGACTACTGTAACTAATACTGTGACAAATACTTTTCAAAGCTTATTTTCTTTCAGTCTAGTGTCAAATTATTATGTCCCTATTTACGGGATTCAGGGATATCAGACAGTAATAATCTTAATTACAAATAGTCTAGTAACGATTTGCTCTTCAGCTGATAAACCGAGATTAACTTCGTCTATGGCCACCTATTTATAGATTTTATCTAAAAATAAAAAGGTAGTAATTTAATGATTAAACTTTTTTAACTGGCTACTGCTCGCGACTTAGTCTGCGTCTATTTGTAATTTCCGCATGAACTCAAAGTTCAACTCAAATTTTAAATCAAATATAGCCTATACCCTAAACTGAAAAAGTAAAATAACAGGCAATCCATATCCCACTGCTAGATATAGCTCTTTTTTTTTTGTTGACGCAGGGTAAATCTTCATAGATACCCGATTCCTGGGGGTATGTCGGGTTAGGTGAGATTGCACTCACTATAACCCCCTGCGATGGCCGCCACAGCACGGAAAACGGAGAAGCTACGGGATCTTATGGATTATACGGGAAATTATGAATCTTGTTGAGCCGATATGGCCTAGTGGTGCGAACACGTCGATCTAAACCAAAGGTCGCGGGTGCAAAATCTGGTTAACACCGCTAAATTTTTAAATTCATCTCGTGCTAGGCGGCGAAGTAAAACATCATGAGAATACCGCATATGCCGGAAGAATGACTGAAATATATATAATACAATAACCCGCAGTGAAGCTGCATGGTGGATTAAGCTCCTTAAGCTTCTCCTTACTAGGAGGCCTTTGTCCAGCAGTGGGACATTTACAAGCTGTTATTTCACTTTATTTTTTTATAAAACACTACGAAGATTGCTATAAATGAAAACATACATTACGAATTCTTACAAAGTATCGGAAAACAGATTAAAAGGAATTGATTTCGGTATATAATTCACAGCAGGGAACGCCTAAGGCGGAAAATCTCTAAGTAAATATTTTTTTAGGACGAAACGATTACAGTCGGTTATAATCCTACTTTACAATTGAAATTTATTTAATTATCAGATACTTAACTCATTAAATATTTACATACTAGGTATGTAATAAATAATAATATTTTCTTAACAATTTTTGTCATATTTAGACTATCTTTTTATTCGTAAGACTTTCTTATTCAGTAATACACATAATATAGGTAATATACTTAAGTGTCATAAATAGATTTGTACAATAACTTAAATACTACTTCTTAGAGCCGAGATGACCTAGTGGTGCGAACACGTGGATCTTAACCAAAGGTCATGGGTTCAAACCCTGGCTATCACCGCTGGATTTTCAAGTGCTAAATTTGTATTTAAATTCATCTCGAGCTCGGCGGTGAAGGAAAACATCGTGAGGAAACCTGCATGTGCCGGAAGAAATTCTGACACATGTATATCCACCAATCCGCAGTGGAGCAGCGTGGTGGATTAAGCTCCATACCTTCTCTCTAATAGGAAAAAAGGCCTATGCCCTGCAGTGAGATATATACAGGCTGTGTTACTACTTCTTATTTCATCACACATAATTATAACATGTACATAAGATACCGTTTTTCGTTCGACGTATTGCGATCTCGTCTTTTTGACGATTCAAGCAAATAAATAAAATAAACACAAAAAAAAACTCAATTATTTCCTTCAAACATAATTCTACCGAATACAAAACACCCTTATATAAGACTGCTATAAAAATAAACAATACATTAAAACTTCGCAGCACAATCACTTAAAGTCGTTAGGTTAAAGTTCGAAACGAGGAATGGCGTTTAACAAATGCGAAACTTTGTAGTACTTGAAGAGAATCTCTTCTCGTTACAAAAGTATAACGATCATTAGTCAACATACTGTATAATAAAAATTGTAAAAAGGACGTGGATACGACAGAATAAAAAGGTCGGGTACGAACGACAAAAACCAAAAATGGGTCGAGGAGGAAAAAATATAAATGTGTCTGAAAAGTGTATAATAGCCCCAAAAAGGTTGGAAAACTGTCCTGTGTGAAAATCGTGCAAAGAAACGTCGTATTTAAGGGTTATTCCTAACACAAAAAATAATTTAAAATTGTTGTAGTAAACGCGATCTACGAGTATGTTATTGTATGTAAATAAAAGTTTGTAGTGAACTCTCGGTACGGAAGGTAATTTTCTGAATTTCTACAAACAGAAATAACCCAATGAACTGTATGAAACACTTCAGGAAATGTTTTTCGAGTTGCAAACAATTTGAAAAACATTTTAGTTCTGTTATGTATTTTATGGGTAATTAGGCGTCTCAACTGAATTGGCAATCGCTTGTGGTGTTTACCGCCAAAAAGGGAAACACAGTTCACGATATTTGTTGACGATTTCTGGTGATAACACAAGTAAATTAAAGAAAACTTTTGTCACCAACACGTGTTGACAACACAAAAGTTGGTAATATATGTTTGGCGGAGGCGGCCTTAAGCCTAATCAACAATTCGAAATTAATGTTATGAAACTTTATTTCACCAAAAGGTCGACGTATAAACATCGAGTTTCACAATGCATGCATTTTTCAAGACACGGGATAAACACGTTCTGCGCAATATTTTGGTGAAACTACGTACAATTTATATCAATCTTTTTCACATGGCGGCTTCATAAAAAAATGTTTTACGACTCTATTACTAAAACTAGAAAAATAAGCACTGGTTTAAATTAAATTAAATTTATCTTTCACGAAAGTAATATTACGATGTAAATTCGGCTTTACAGCTTACCATCGTTTGTAATTTTACAAATGGCGCGGCAGATGACCACTGATTGTATTACCTAAAATTGCACATAATAGGAATGTGCTTATGCAATTGTCACTAGTTTACGAGTGCTATTCCGACTCGACCCGAATCGAGATGATAGATAAATCGATTTCGAAACTCCAGTTCGAATTATCGAATTTCCTATAATTCGAAAAGTTAGGAAGAAGATAATCCTAATTATATTGTATTCATAAATTGTGATACCTATCCATAGTAAAACAAGGATTAGTTTGTTTTTTAGGGTTCCGTAGTAAAAAACGGAACCCATAAGTTTCGCCATGTCCGTCTGTCTGTCTGTCTGTCTGTCTGTCCGCGGCTTTGTTCCGAGACCCTTAATACCAGAAAGCTGTAATTCGGTATGAGTATATATATGAATTACGCCGAAAAGGTCGTGCAATATAATCTATTTTTTTTTTCAGGGTGTCTTCCCTATGTGTAAAGAGAGACCAAAAATTTTTTTTCTCATTTTCCCATAGTGTGGGGTATCGTCAGATAGGTCTTTTAAAAATATTATAGGTGTGGGAAAACCATTTTTCCGAATGAGGAACAGTTTCCGAAATATTAAGCT
>DVXP01003366.1:0-11402 GCA_018235645.1 Junonia grisea
TGGATATACATGTGTCAGAATTTCTTCCGGCACATGCAGGTTTCCTCACGATGTTTTCCTTCACCGCCGAGCTCGAGTTTGCGAGAATTTAAAGTAGTAGTAATTTTAAATGAAATTGGGAAAAAATGGTTTTTCCACTTCCAAAAATTTTAAGCAATCTAACATACTATCGATCTATGTTTATATAGGTATGCATTATATATTTTTGTAGCGTATTTCGGTATGAACAATGTATGTAATTATAATGTACATTTGTATCGGTACATTTAACTCTTTAACACTCTCTACAGCCAGAATTATGGCATGCGAGACGTCATTAATTTCATCTCAACTGTGGGAGTGACAGGGTATATTATTTCACGGAATTTCCATAGGGACTGGTATCATACAGTCATCAGTCAAATATTAGGTAACGGTTTTACAAAAATTGTTTTACGAATGGAAAGTCATTTTTTCGATATACTTTAAGTCTTGTTAAACAATATTAGTAAATATTTGCATATTTAACTGCCTTTTTCTTTTACCAAACGCCTAACTGGTAGAAAAATATTGCTATCAAAATTGCGACCATTAACTATCAACATGAGGCATGTTTTGAAAACGACTGTTTTTTTACGATTTACGAATATTTTAAATTATTGGAAGGTATATTTAATCTTCTAGTTTCTATTATTTATATTAAAGATATTAAGGACGACTTAAGGACTATTTATCGACTCTCGGACTTCCGCATTCTATCAGTAACTTCGACAGGAGAGAAAAAATAAACACAAAAATGAATCAAATTACCTGACAAGAGTTTAACTTTTTACGTAAAATTAAAGAACGTAATGCTTATTACGTGCTCGTTTGTGTTTTTATTTGTCACTAGCAGACCAACCCGGCTTCGCACGGGTATTCCTAACTTTTTTGAAAATTTAATATATAAAAGTTTGTTAATTTTGTGCAGAGCTGTAATAAGATTTTTTAAAATTTTTTTTTAGAAGATAAACCAGACTTATGATAGACACTTATTATTCAAAACTTTCTATGTAAATAATAACCATTTTTACTTGGGCTTTATATTGATCAAAATTTTAGTTTTATTATATATTTATTTTTCAGTTATTATGGATGTTGTAGGTATATTTCATATTACAATTGTATAATAAATCCGATACAAATATACAATTCCAACCAGAAAACTTTCAAAATATTATATTATCTAAAAATGACACCACCCACCTTATTTTAATTTGTCGAAATACAATTATTATTAATTATCTTATTTTCATTAAGATTTTTCTTACACGCTGGCCGATCGAAATTCAGAAATACATAAGATACAAAATAATATACTATTAACTTAAAAATTTTATATTGATAAATTATAAAAGTCCAATGAATCTTAACAACAAAACTCCAAGTGAAAACTTACCAAATAATCCCAAAAGAAGAAACTAAGTAACTCCAAACTTCACGTTAAAAATCACGATAGCACGAGTAAAATCCCGACGGGGTAGGAGCGACCGTCCCGCCCGGCATCCGGAGCATTACTGGCTGTTAAGGGTTGCAACCCTTATATATATACTGCTTACCTGTTGCAAGCTTTGACTTTAATTAAAAACATTCTTTTTTAATATAGAATTTGCGGCTTGGAAATGTCAAGTAAGGCTTTTAAAATAAGGCTTTTTGTTGTTGATTTCGTATTTTGTAATTTTGATTTTTAACCCCCGACCAAAATAGAGGCGTGTTATAAGTTTGACCACTATGTTTGTCTGTGTGTCTGTGTGTGGCACCGTAGCAGCTAAACGGGTGAATCAATTTTGATCCAGTTTTATTTATTTGATTTTTGGGTTTTCTAGCGGTGGTTCTTAGACATGTTATATCAAAATCGGTCCAGCCGTTTCGAAATTATCTTGCAATATGTAAATGTAGTTTTTTCCGGTGGATTTTTGCTACTCAATTTTGAAACAGATATCGTCGTCCCCATGTCGTATTGAATACGATGTCAGGGGTTTAATACATTTTTCAATTTTACTCTTGTAGTTATTCAGTATTTATGGTAGTCAAGTTATCAATGAGTGATCTGAGTAGTAATTTTATTTTCTCTTTTATAACTTTATATTGCTTTATTTTCAACTAAGCGTTAAATTTTTTTGCAGGGCGGTTGTAAAATGATAGAGAAACGATTAAGTGAATTTTGATTTTCTTTTTTTTTTATGGAATTGAAAATTAATTGAAGAACAACTTTTCGTTTTTCATAATTCAAAATTGACATAATGACTGACTTCACCGGTAACTTACCTATACAACCTTTACCTTTACTTTACGTGTTTTAATTAATTTTATTCCATTACAATTTACTTTGTACAGGAGCCCGGATTGTTTGATATCACCAAATTAGTATAAATATAAATTGTATTGCCATTACGATATCGTTATATGAAACAACATGGCTGAAAACAAAGGCCTTTTATGATAAGACTCTTGACATAGATAATTCATTGTCCTACCCTTAAATAGGTCATGGCATAAACACACATTCCTTTCATTTTGGGAAACGAGAAATATGTAGGTATTTCTGTTTAAATGTATGTAAAGTAAGTAGGTATGTATAGTATAAGTAAGTATTTGAAAGACGAGACGCTATATCAAATGGAAAACAATTTAATATATTCATGGTTAGTACACTAATATCGTATGAATGTACCACTGCTGGGCAAAGGCCTTCTTTCATATTCAGGAGAAGGTTAAGTTATCTTAAGGTTATCTTAATCCACCACTCTGCTGCACTGTGTATTGGCAGAAATTCTCGAGAAGACCACGAGATAAATTTAAATACTACAGTACTTGAAAACTCAGCGCAGCTAGCCAGGGTTTGAACACGTAATCATCGGTTTTCTTTGAAGTTTAACCACTAGTCCATCTTGGCTCTTCGGTACTTGCAAAATAGTTTCAGTTCCAGATTATAATATTCATATTCAAAATTTGCGTTTTTCGTCTCTATCACATAAATATAGATACCTATAGATATTCTTTTTAAGAAAACTAAGATGTATACAGCTATTATCAGTAGGTACAAAAAATATTAACCCTTAAATTCCACACAACCTACATCCCAAACGTACGAAATGAGCAAAAAAATATAATACGCATTCCCAGTCAAGAAGCTCTTAGCCTGAAAACACAAAAATCCCACTTAATCTGAGAGTTCCGGGAAAGGGTTTAACTTTAAGAAACTGACGTGAAAGTAAGAGGATAATGACGCCCTTAAAAGCAAAGGCACAAAGGGTAAACGTCGCTTTTGTGCATTTTTTTCTCAAGCTAGACCATGCAGGTCAAAAATAAACTCAGTGCAATGTACGAAAAGGTTAAAATTAATGAGTAACTTTTGGTCATAACCACGTTTTACTTGGATTAGAAAAATAAGTATTTGTTAATGCTTAATAGAGCCGACATGGCGTAGTGGTGCGAATACGTGGATCTTAACCAAAGGTCGTGGGTTCAAACCGTGGCTAGCACCGCTGGATTTTCAAGTGCTAAATTTTTGTTTAAATTCAACTCGAGCTCGGCGGTGAAGGAAAACATCGTGAGGAAACCTGTATGCGTCGGAAGAAATTCTGAAACATGTATATCCACCAATCCGCAATGGAGCAGCGTGGTGGATTAAGCTCCATAACCTTCTCTCCAATAGTAGAAGAAGACTATGCCCAGCAGTGGGATATGTACAGGCTGTGTTACGTTTTTTTTAATGCTTAATAGTTGAGTACCTCCAATATTGTCCTTGGAATATATTCAGTGATTTCGGCCTGTAGTAGTTAAGATAAGCCAGTGTCCCTTAAAGTAACATAATTTTCCTACTAACGATCATTAGTTTTAGATAACAGTATACCGACTGCTCTACGTGCTATTAAAGACACTGTTTTTATTTCTTTTTTTTTTTTGTTTACGCAGGGTAAATCTTCATAGATACCCGATTCCTGGGAGGGATGTCGGGTTACGTGAGATTGCACTCACTAAAAACCCCTGCAATGGCCGCCACAGCACGGAAAACGGAGAAGCTATGGGATCGCTTTCGCAGCACATCCGCGGCCTCTCCAAAGACACTGGGTTTTAATGAACGTGAAGAGACCTAGACCAATAAACATATCAACATATATTGAAAAAATATTTGTTATATTTGTACCAGTATCTAATTTCTATATTTTTACTAATACTCGATTTGGTTTAAATCTGTAATTGTTCCAGTTATTATGATTTTAAACAATGAGACATTACACCGAATTTGACAAAGACTCTAATTGAAATTTCTATGGAAGCAATCTGAAAGTATTATTTATTTAAATAACAAAGTATTTTCAAAATCAAATGCACCGATTCGTTAACAACAAACTAATAAAGGTAACAAAAAAATGCACCTCCAATTCCTCCTCGTGTTATTACAATGAAAGTTAGTGGGTACACTCGTATATGTTTCTCAGAAATTCCTCTAACATATGCATGTTTACTCAAGACATTTTCCTTCGTCGAACGTGAGGTGAAATGTAATTGTAAGTACAAGTTCTTAGAACTTATAATTTTTGAAAATCTCGCATCCATTTTGTATATTAGTATAACTTCATATAAGGAAATATAATTTCCCTAAGGTTAGGATGTCTTAATTAAAAGGACGCGTTGTAAAGCCCTAAGTAGGCTTTACGACGAAAATTTTCCAGGAAGCGAAAATTAGGTACTGACTATTGAATTTGGCTGGCTTGAACGGCACCGAAAAAGTCCTCCTAAATTACGCTATAAGCTACTGTAGGGGCAGCGGATGCAAATGCGACAGAGATCCCGCCCCCTCTCCGTTTCCGTACTTTACAAGTTATCGCAAGGGTAAAGAGTGCAATCTCACCTAACCCCATTTGCCCAGGGATCGGGTATCTATGGAGATTTACCCTGCACCAACAAAAAAGTAACTAATATAGCTGCGTTTATCCTTCCTAGCTCCCCTAATCACTATTTAGAGTGGTTACGCATTCGTTGCTACTCTGGTATTGCAAATGTCTATGAGCTACGAAAAGCACTTAACATCAGATTTAATATAAATAATTAGTCAAGTGCATATCGAGCCACGCGCATGAAGGGTTCCGTAGTTTCACTCATAATATACGGACATTTATTAATTTAATCTTTTAAATTTACTTATATTTTATCAAATACCATGTTTATTTTAACAATTTTCAATGAAATTTGGATGAAATTATATTTTTACTTTGATCGACTATATTTCGATAACCAAAAAAGCCATGATAATTTTCCTTTTCAATTCATTATCATGAATTTATTCATATTTTTAGAAGCACTAGTTTAGTGGGTAGAGGGGGGAGACACTTTACTCTAAGAAAATTTGACACTTTAAAACTTAATATTTCGTAAACTATTTCTCGTTTGGAAAAATTGTTTTCCCATACCATGGGAAAAATAAGAAAATAAATTTTTGGCCTCACTTTACGTATGGTGGAGATACCCCAACAAAAAATATTTTTTAAGATTTTATTGTAGGTACGATTACCTTTACCTATACCTTCTCGGCGTGATTCATATCTTTCTGGTATTGAGGACCTCGGAGCAAAGCCGCGGACAGACAGGTAGACAGACAGATAGACGGACATGGCGAAACTATAAGGGTTCCGTTTGGCCTACGGAAGCCTAAAAAGAAACGAGCAGTCCGCTCTAGCTTCGCAAAGACTAAAGAAAGGTTATAAAAGGTATTCAAATACAGGCTGTATGTCAGTCAGGGATCAGATATATTCTATTGGTATACGAATTTTTGAAATCATCCCAGTAATTTTTGCGTCACAATATTTTTTAATAACGTGCTACTACCATTTAGCGATACAACAGATCCAGAGGTTTAACCAGTTCGATTTTAATGTAGACATTGTCATTAAATGAACAGCTGTTGTTTTATTTCATTCCCGTTCCCGCCGTCAAGAGCATCTTACCAGCGCCTTTATTGTATCTAGAAACAAAGTCTGATGGTTAGGTATATAACAAAGAATAAAAAATTTAAAACTTGTATTTATTTTTGATTCACTAAATAGTACCTAATGATGTGGTCCCTTTAGAAGCTGGGAAAGTTGTATTTTTATTTTTATTTTTTTTGTTAACACAGGAAATATTCTTATGAATTATAAAACTAACAATCTGAATTACATCAAATCCAGCACTGATATCTTCATGCTCTGTATACAAATCATCCAACCGGCAATAATTGTAGTGCTGCATTTAGTTTTAAATTTTCTAAAGTATAATGTGAATATATATTTCGACAATACATTTAAAGAAATGTTGAACGAAAAAATAAACGAGCTTTTAAAAAAAATCATATCTCGTTTATTTAAAGATATTTGCTATATAAAATCCGTTAATGACTTTTCGACAGTTCCATCAAAATGCATCAACAATCAATAATAATAGTCATTGCTTTTGATGGGAATATAATTAAATGATATTAATGATATTATAAAATTTTGATGGATCTGCTATCATAATTTTGTAGTAAAACATAATTTGTCTCTGAGAGGCTGTGCAGTATTATCCACAAAGTGGACATTTTCTCAGTTTTGTAATCATCACTGTGTACATTTTCAATTAAACAAGTCTGCCCGTTGCAGAATTTTCTTTCAATAAGGGCTATCCTTACATTTTATACTTTACAATAAAATCTCTGAGAATTTCGTCTAGAACGGTTAACGGATGTTTGAAGACAATGATATATTTTATATTGAAATGTTTGTCTTCAACAATATAGTATTGATTGTAAAAACATTTCAAGTTCCCTAAATTTTTCCCTCAGGAAATTTACCCCTTTTTGTTTTAGGACATTGAGTCTTAAACTTCTTCGAATCACCTAACACGTTGCAAGTCCGAAATTTTTAAGGTATAATGATTATGATAAAATAAAAATTTGATCGTATAAATGAAATTGATAAATTATTTGAATATTTGTGGCGTACCTGTTACTCAATAAACTAAATAAATATTCTTACTCACTATATGTATATTATAATTCTTACTAAATTTGTTGTGTACCTATTTTCTTGCTTTAATGTTATTGAAGTACTATACTATAATATATATAGATGGTCTAAGAACCGGGATTAGAAAAATATTCCCACTTTTTTTAATTAGATGAAACTAATTTTAATTGGCTGATTTCAATATTGTGAATTTATAGAAACAACCTCTGCCACCATATAAGTCTGCTGTAATTTAAAATTATTTTCTTATTTCTACTTTTTAATCTTGGCAGATGGCAGAGGTTGTTTCTTTATATTCATTACACTGAAATCAGCCCATCAAAATTGTTTTATCTAATTACTTACAACTATTTACTGATAAAGAGGTTATCTGTGAGGGAACCAAAGTAACCGACGTAGCTCGCAAAATCAGCAAGCTGAAGTGGCAATGGGCCGGCCACGTCTGTCGCAGGACCGATGGCCGTTAGAGCAGACGAGTCCTGGAGTGAAGACCGCGTCTTGGCAAACGTAGTGTAGGACGCCCTCCAGCCCTCTAGAGTGACGACATAAGCAAGGTTGCAGGCTGGAAGGGGGCTGCGGAGGACCGGAATGTTTGGCTCAAACTCGGGGAGGTCTATGCCCAGCAGTGAACTGCGATTGGCTGACGCCGATTTACAGATGAGGGATTATCTGTTCGTAGTCTGTACGCCGTTAAACTGTACCCTATATTATACCAAAGGTCTATAATATGTAAGTCATAACCTTTATAAGGGTTTCTGTACTTACCCGATTTTCGATGAATCCCATGAATAAGTAATACAATTGAATACGATATTGAGCTATATATTTAGGAAAGGGTTCGCTTATTTCGAAAACAATAGAAATGAACAACGTGACTTGGAATTTGTTTGTGTTATTGTGAAAATTTCTCGGACTCTATACTTTCACAGGTTTCGTGTATTTTCAACATTTGTTTTCCGACATTTATTTTCAACTTAATTTCACAATTATTCTTTAAAAGAATACTTAGAAAAAGTTAAGAAGCTTTGGTCAGAATATAAATTTGCTTTTGTTTAAGGAAATTGCGACTTTCGAAACACTTAAGTATTCAAGATTAATTTTTAAGTTAATTTCGCAATTACTTTTTGTAAGAATTCATATAAAACTTCAAAAAACAACAACAACAAACTTTTTATGTAAATAAAGTTTAAAATAAATGGGCTTCGTTGACGCACTACTAGAAAAACAATTTTTACACATTATGTTTAATTAATTATCCCAAATTAGAGTACAATACATTAAAAAGACATATTTGATATAAGGAAAACACTATTCCATAGAGATATTTTTCTCAATCAATATAAGTTATCTGGTTCATATTCAACGGACAAGTCTTCAGTAACAGACTTGTTTCAAAGTCAAACTCCAGTTTCAATCAAGAGTTACTTTCTCAGCATCGTAGATTAAATAAAACATAAGCCTGAGTCTTCTTAACAAGGCCTGCTGGGCCTGAGGTGTGTCTATAATAAAACTAACTTTTAACAAAAACAAAAACTATATAATAAAACTTTTTTATAAAAAGTAAATACAGACACTAGAACTAATCTTGTAATCAAATAATATTAATTGAATAGTCAAATAAGAATTCTCGGAAAAAGTATATTAAATTAAACTTACATTTCTCAGTACAAACGATTTTAGTATCGAATTAAGAAAAGTAAATAATAAAATAATATTAATGCGAATAAAATACTAGTATTTTAGTAACCTGCGGCTTCACCTCTGTTTATTTTTCAAACAATTTAAATCACAATATCATTGTAATCTCATTTATTTATTTATTTTTTAATTGTAATCTCATTTATTTATTTATTTTTTAATTGTAATCTCATTTATATTATGAGGCTACAAGAGCAACGACATATCAGCAGAGATGAAATTTTTAGATTTACAAGACTTAAACTGTTCTGCCTCTCACAATTTTCAAAGTTGTAATGCAATAAAAGTTTCTATATTCTCATCTTATAATAAATAAAAAAAATATTTTTAAGTCGTTTAGCGTTCAAAGACAACATATTTCAGATGTAAAAATCTTTTTGAAGCCCGTTAAAAATTACCATTGGCTCGATTTTGTAAAAAAATATAGGTGTTTTTACAAAATTTCGTTGTACTCTAGCAGCCTCATTTGGAATTGGGGAACTAATGACGCACCTTTGAAATAACAATCGCGTAATCCAAAGTATGAAAACTTTTTTCAAATGCCAAAATCGAAAAAAAGTTTTTAATGAAGCTATCGGAAAAGCTTTCAATAAGCTCTATGATTCCGTCAAGCCAGTTCCGCCAATGGCAGCCCTGCAAGGTTAATTGGATTATACTGGATTAAACCAGTTCCATCTGGATTTCGATTTTTCGCTTTTGATTTCATAACTAAAGCAAATTTTCTATAATAATAACAGTTTGCAGATCTGCCTGTTGGTACTTATGTAAGAAATGACAGTCTGAATAGGTATCCCACTGATGGGCATAGGCGTCCTTTAAGGAGAAGGTAAAGGAGCTTAATGCACCACGCTTCTCCGCTACAGTTGGCGAATGTACGTGGGATAGAATTTCTTCACGATGTTAACCTTCAGCGGATGCTCAGCGGAGCACGATGAATGAATGACGCAACACTTGAAAATTCAGCGGTGCTAGATAGCGTTTGAACCCGCGAACCATCCTTCAGCTTAGATGGATGTGTCCGCACTATTAGGCCATCAAGGCTCAATATGTTTTTCTATTAAATATGTTGTTTATTATATTTGTCAAGGGCATGAGCACATTCGCGCGCTTTTATTAGTCGTTATTATATGACAACGTGACTGAACGAAGATAAGCCGATTAGGATGCATCAGTGTAGGGATGGTAGAATAAGCTTGTTAGAATTTACCTTCGGATTTGGTTATTCATACAGATGTATTTCTAAGCGATTTAACTTTTCTACCTATTTATCAAAATACGTTTATAAATTTCATTATCAATGGAAAATTTATCAGTACTTACTGTCATGACATTTATTATAAAATAATAATAAAAAATCCTTCTTTTATTATCCCATTACCCTTAAATAACATTCTACATTAAATTAAAATAAATATCTCAATCTACGCGTCTTTTTTTTCTTTATAATTATGTGTTAGTTTCCTTATAAAGTAGTCAAAAAATTATAGGATAAAAAAATGTCGCAAATTTTAGCATTTTTTCAGATAGGATTTTTTCAGTTGGAGGCCGTAGTCAACTTCTGTGAGACCGTCATGGTCCAGAAGGAGACTGCGGGGCGATCTCACATAACCCGGTCTCCCCCCCAGGAGTCGGGTTTCTATGAAGATTTACCCTGCGTCAACAAAAAAAAAAAAAGGTGTATTTTTGTTAAAAATGGTTGTATTGGAGTCACAAATACAGCGTTTTAAAGCTTGAAGTCTCTAGTTTTGAGATTTGTAAAGTAATAAAATTTGGAAGCATTAGAATTTGCGCAATTCTGGTGTAATTCGTGAAGAAAAAAAATGTTAATTTAGTTGGTTTTTCATTTTGCTCCAAATACCTGGAAATCATTTTTTACTTAACCACCATATGGAATAAGTAAGCTGTTTATTCCGCTTCAGTTTGATTCCTTGATAAATTTGATACGACTACTCCGCGCAGAGCTTTCAGACTTTAAATAGAAATGGATATGTTTGTCTTTGATTAACGATATTTCAGAAACCGAAGGCTGCAGTGTATATTTCAGAAACCAAAGGCAATAGTAGTTTAGTAAAAAAAAAAACAATTTTTGAAGTATTTGGAGCAAAATTAAAAACCAATTAAATTAGCAAATTTTTTCTTCACGCTTTTCACCAAAATTGCGTCAAATCTAATCTTTTCAAATTTTATTGGCTTAGAAATCTCAAAACTAGAGATTTCAAGCTTTAGAAAGCTATTTTCATGACTCCAATACGACCACTTTTAAGAAAAATACACCTATCTGAATAAACGCTAAAAATTGCGACAATATTTTTTGATTTTTTAATTTTTTTGACTAGTGTATAATGTTTATGTTAGTTAGTATTTAGTTGGATATGAACCCCTCCTCGGGTGAAGCCCTCCTCCAGTTTTTTAATAAATCAATCAATCTGCCAATAAATGACATTTATAAGGAATACTAATATAATTTTTAAATTAAATTTATAAGGAATACTAATATAAATATAAGGTTTTATACTGTTCATATTTTACTTTTATTTAATAAAATATATTAAACATATTAATAATTTTTCTACGATATTTGTACACCTAACCATTTCATATAATCTCATGTCCTGAGTGCCCAAAGGTTGTCTGGAAGAGATCGCTGCTTGAGCGATAAGACCGCCTTTTGTACATTTTCTTTTCTCTGTGTTTTGC
>DVXP01003367.1:0-11402 GCA_018235645.1 Junonia grisea
GACCGGAGAGTGGTCCCGAAATTCCTCAAAATCACATTTATTCTGTCCAAATGCAGTCAGTGCGTTACATGTTCTATAATTTACAAATACACTTACTTTACAAGTTTACGACAAAATGGTTACAGTGTAGATCTTAAAGAGTTCCTGTATGTATGGAACAATAATGTTGACGACCAACTTATATCAATTTACCTGGAATAGACATTGGAACAATATGTCACTGGAATAATTTGACATTGGAACAACATGGAATAAACGAATTGAAATTCAACACGAATTTAATTCTAAAACAAGGTCAATACATGTTTTCAATCAGTGAGATTCAAATAGAAGCATGGTGTTTTACAATTTTCAAATAAATTTCCAAGTAAATGATTTGTCAAGTAATCGCCTAATTGCCTTATTTGACATAAGCTGGTCAGTAAGGCATGACAGTTTATTTTATTTACTGTTAAACTTATTTGGAGATTGTGAAACTGACACTAAATATGTTATAAGTTTATATAAGTAGATTCAAACAAGTTGAAATGTCTGAACACGAGTGGTATTAGAACTAGCGCGCGTCGAAGTGATCTCGACTCTGATTGGTGGATAGCTGATGTTGTGTTCTGCGCAGCGTGACGCATAGTTCAGATCAGTCAAGTTTCGTGAATCCGACTATACTTACTTATTTCACATGTATGAATACTTTTTGGTATGACAAGCGGATATGACGTCGATGAAGATAATCGTATTAATTGGTCGAAAACCTTATTATTCCATAGATACAGGTAATATATTACAAAATTCAGGAAATTTTACTTACATTTGGCAGATTTACAGTCTGTTACAATTAAGAATTTGTTTAATGGAATGGCTTAAAGATTTTTTTACTTCTCTTCTTGAAATTGGGAATATCTGTTATATTAATTATCAAAATTAACAAGAGTACAGTTTACCTATAAATAAACATATATTTTAAGCAAGAGATCTATCTTCATTTACAAGATTTATGTATGTTTATGCCGTGGAAGGATTATTATATTAGATATTATAGTGCTAAAATCATTTTGAAAGTAATAATACTTCAAAAAAAAAGGAAGCGAATTATGTATGTGCGTAAAATTCGGAGCCACTGAGGCAGTTTCAAAACTAAGGAGACCGTTTTTAAGAATGAAAAGACGCCACCGACTCACTTAGGGTTCGTTCAAGTAATACGTAACGCTGTTTGCGGGGAGGGGAGGGTCTTGTAAAACGTTACGGTGCGTGATGTGGCCGGGAGGGGGTATAACAACAACGCGTTACGTAACAACGTAATTGTGATTTTTAGATGAAAATGGTGTCGAAAATTATTTTAGTGAACATTTTACCTAAAAATTTCGGTAAAATGTTACGTAACATCTAGGGGGAGGGGTACAGAAGAACGCTACGGTGACAAATGCGAAATAAATTTATTTATAAACGTTCACAGACACACTAAAATTTTCCGTTCAAAATAATAAAAATTAAGCCATTCCATTAAACGTCATATATTACAATATGTCAAAAGCTTTTTATATAAGAATAATGAAATACTCCAGTAACTATTAGAGAGCGGAAAATTTAAAGATAATCAATTCATTTTATTGTCTTAAAATCTTATTATTTCGTATTTTTATTTATTTTATTCATAATTTGGTTACTAGCAAGAGAAATCGCTAATTATCGAGAGGAGACGAAATCTATATTATTTTATAATAATTTGTTGAATTTCTTTACATAATTTAATTATTATTGAACTTAAAAATCAATTTATTATTAACAAAAAAAAAAAACATTGCCTTGCTTACAAATTTAATAAAACCGGCTTCTGTAAATGCAATATTTAATGCGGCAACACATTCTTAGGCATTAATGTTGCCATGTAAAATATTATTGGAGTTAAAATGTATTTTAATAAATAGTTCATTTCTTTAAACTATACGAGAGGCGAACAAAGTTATGAAAACATTTCGTTAAAGTTATATTTTATCATTTTCGCTATTATTTTACACTTAAATAAAAAAGAAGAAATATAACATTTTATCGCGGTAATACTTTTAATCATTTTAAACACAACTTTGTTTATTTTCTCGTACATATAGTAAAGAAATGACATATATGTATATTGTTTCCTTATGTCATATAACTGACCTTTAACGTCACGTATTATGGGTATTTCAAAACATTTGTAGACCGTTTAAAAGTTTTTTATTACAAAATCGAGATTCAATTTCATTTCACAACACAAACACAACTTAATAGATTAAACGAATAGACGTTATTAATACTAGACGTGATGTTTCTTTTGAGGTTCTTGACATGAAAAAAATATTGCATTTTGGAAAGAACAATTTTTAGTATTTAACGGTTTTTCTACTTATGTCAAAGAAAATGAAAATTGTCTAAAAAATCGAAATATTTTCGGGTCACAAATAAAAATCCTTAAATCTTCGGGTTGCCAGTCGAGAAAAGGATTTGAACTTCTTTAATTTTTTATATCTAAGATCTCGATGAGTAACTAATAAAACTCTTGTGATTCTAATATCATGAAATTTTTAAAATAAATAATTGGTATTGTCATGACTGTAGCATGTAACCTAGATCAAAAACTTAGTGACAAATAAAATGCAATATTTCCTTCCAAGTCGCACATTAAACTAGATATTGTAAAAAATAAATAATAATAACATAACAACGTTTAACTGCAGCGTACTCACCCATTGATTAATATTTTAAATTCCCTTAACATACTTTGTTAGCGATGACACAAAATGGCGATTCAACTTCCATACATTTAAATCATTTAATATATCTTAAAGACTTAGCCAAAATTAACAAACAGCATTCACTTACACGTTAACAAGAAAATTACCAGAAAAGTATAGTTTTTCGATACATATAAAGTATAATATCGACTTTAAACTGGCAACATTTTCTATGTCATTTTTATTATTTTTAACGAAATAACATGTTCACTCGTATATTTGTGTTATGAAAATAGCAGAAACAAGATTGGTTTAAAACACTTTTTTACCCAACTTCGTCAGAATGAGGGTTATATTTTTGGTGCGTATGTATGTATGTATGTATGTATGTATATATCTATTTATAAAGATATGTATGTATATATGACTATGTGTGTCCATTTCTTTGGCACGCCCTACAGCACAAATGTTTTTTTCTTAAATCTTGTTTATTAAGATATAATTTTTAATGTTTACTTCGTTGTCAAAATTCAGATAGAAAATATCGCCAGTTCACAGTCAATATAATATTATTACAAAACCGACTTTTAATAATTTAAACATTATCTTCATTATAGTTCTTCTTATAAGACATAAAAACAATTTGAAACAAGTTATAACTGAAGACTTTAATTTGCGTTATAACTTTATAAAGTTATTTAAAGTTGTTATAAGTTATAACGTTACAACTGTTTATTATAAGGTTGCGATCGTCAACCATTGCTTTGTGATTTTTGCTCGAAAATGGCGGCCATGTCGCGAATGTTGTATGATGGTGAAATTTTTTCTCTCCTGTTAAATATTAAAAAAAAAAAATATTTTAAAAAATCCATCGTATATATTTTCCATAATCGGAGATCGAACCCACGACTATCAGCATTGTATACTAGCAATAAACTTTTATAAAAAAATATTATACTAGCAGGCCGTCCCTTCGCACGGGTATTCCTAACTTTTTTGAATTTAATATAGCCTAGGTTCACCGGAGACAGTGTAGCTTCCCAACAGTGAAAGCATTTTCAAATCGGTCAAGTAGTTCCAGAGTCTATTCATTTCAAACAAACAAACAAACAAATCTTTCTTTTTAATAATAGAGTAAATATATATTGTATAACTAAAACTTTTATAAATGTATTAAGATGTAGTATTTGATCAAATGACAATAGTTGTCAATGGGAATCGAACCCACAAAAATCTCCATAATTTTCAATATAACCAGTTTTTATTTATTTAAATACATTATAATTATAAATATCTCCATATTAATATTAGTGAAGCCAAAATTTCAGATCAATTTTTATTCAGACTTAAATTACATGATTGCTCGCGACTTACGACCACGACTTACGGTTTTGACTTAATAATCTAAATATGTTTAGCTTTTTAGTGCAAATGTCTTCGAATACCGCCTAGATTACGACACAAATTGCGACATAAATGTCTGTACTGTACGTCTACGGATAATCAATTGTAACAATAAGTTTTGTAATTATTATGTCGCAACAAGTTTCGGAAACAGAGTCAAAAGATCATAAATGGATGACCGGATACGGCGTAAGTCGCGAGATAAGTCACGTGATGTGAAGCTTTAAATCATGTTATTTATTAAGATGATGATTAATGTAATAGTTTTTAATAAAACAAACTTAAAACTTTGCATGGATTGTGCGTTTTTGGGTACGCGTATATTAAAGAACACTATCCCCTGACTTTTTAAATCGATAATTTGCTAGTAAAAAATGTAGTCATTCAAAAAATAAACCAACATCAAATGTAAACTAAAAATTCAAATATAACATTTTCTTCTTCAAAATTTTGAAGACAAGCAGGTAATATTTCAAGTCAGACAAAATTTTACTAAAAACATGACCACGAATAATTGAAAACCTCCTTATTTTGAAATCGGTTACAAGGAAATACTCTTCAGTTTGCCATTCACTATCAGAGCCCTATTCATACCAGCCACTGGAATACTTTAAATAAATAATTATCTACCATTTTTCTACACAAAAACGCACAGCCCAAACACTATTTTAACCTACCTTTCCTCTTTTCGTTCGCTTGCCTCTCCATTCCTAGGCAGATCTTCAATGGGACTCACAGGAGACGGTATAGTATCTAGATTATTAGCACTTCTTGCCAGACTAAATCTCATTCTTTGACCTAGATCCACTGTATTCCTTCGCTCAAACTTAGGCAAGTCATCTTTTAATCTTTCGCAATCACTCTTTTCGTCCTTTTTTAGTTTAATACGCGTCAACTGTTCTGGGTTACTTCGAAACGATTGCGAACTGTATTTCTCTCGCAGGAAATTTCGCCTCTCTTCTTTGTATTTCTCAATTCTCTCTCTACTCAATTTCTTTTCTGTGTCGAAGCCTATTATGTTTTTCAGATCTGTCGGCTTTTTGACGTCGAATCTTTGAATCAAAGACAATTTATTTTCTGTGGTCGGTGTTATGCTTTCTAGTTTTGTCTCTGGTTCCTCCATATTTAGATTTAAATCTGGTAAATATTTCGATTGTCGCTTAGTATCTTTGACTTCCATACTTCTCCGCCTATCCTTGTCGCTGCCGAATTCTTTGATGAACGCGTTTTCGTCCAGCGATCTCGCGTTCGAATTTTTTGTCAATTTGTACGTTTTGGGCGAAATCGGCGGCGGATTTTTCGTTTCTTTCTTTTTCGTGTCCCGTGTATCATCTTTTCTTTCTAACGTCGGATATTTGACGTCCGTTTTAAATTTATCGAAATTAAAAGGGCCTTTTTGTTCGGTAGGACTTTCGAATCTGATTGCGAGTTCTCTAACATTTAAATTTTTTGTTGGTTTAATGACGTTTCCATTTTCCCTTTCAATCTCTTTCTCTACGCTACTTATGTCTATTTTATCACAGATTTTTAGAGTATCCACGTTTATGTTTTCGTAGTCTCTCTGTCTCGTTTCCGCGAACGCTACGTTCTCATATTCCGTCTCTTTTTCGGGAGTTTCTAGAATCATCGCGTTGACTTCTTCTATACTTTTTTTAAAGAATTTGACTTGACTGTAGACATCTATTCCATTGTCTACATTAGATTCAGTTGGCGTTTCTAGTATAATAAGATCGTGGTTAAAGTCCTCTGGTTGGCAGGCCTGTTGCGTTGGCAGGCTTGCGTCTGTCTGTGGCACACTGGCATCTTCGACTATCGACAAATTCTTTTCTAGATCAATATCTTCGTATACAGAATCTCTTTCATTGGTCGGCGTGTCAATATTCCCTATTGGTTCATAATCCGGAGTTTTAACTTTAACTGGCGACCGAAAAGTTATACTAATGGTCGATTTTAAGGGACTTTTCAAGGGACTGCCTGGCGAACTTTTCGACGTACTAGATGATAGATTGATATAATTAGGCCTTGTAAAGTTATAGCACTCATAGAGCTCATCCTGTTTGTAACTGACATTGGAGTAGCTTGAGGAGCTTTCGTGCGATGACGTCATGACTTTCATGACGTCATTGGCGTTTTTGTGCGAATTGTGATCAGAATTCGATGATGTAGAGACCGCGGATAATCTATTAAGATTCTGATAGCTTATCTCCGTCGAATGTAAGGGACTCGGTTCCAAACTGTCATGCAAGTTATGTTCAGAGTAATCTCTCGACATGTCTTTAACATTCTCATAATCAGTCGCTTTTAACTCACACTTGAGACATTTTTCCGCATCACAGCTATTGCAATCATTGCTTTTGATAGTTATCGTGTGTTTGTTTTCACTGACTTCGGAGTCGCTTTCTAGGGGGTCGTAATTAGGGGTTGCCGGGGTAACGGGGGTTGAATTTATAGTACTGGTGGTCAAGTTGCTGATGGAGGAATTTTCTCCCGGCCAGTCTATTTTAATAAGAGTGGAATGACCATCTTTTCCGTGCCAAGTTAATCGTGTTATAGGCTTTTCAGGGTCGTTTAAGACCGGGTTGTGTAGGCCGCTGTAGCGTGATGAATTTTTTTGTTTCCTTGGCGAGTTGCGATCTCTGCAAGTTATTGATTAGTTTTGTGATTTAATGAGTGATGATCTTAAATCTTATATGACTAGTAAATGGTAAAAGAGTTGGTAAAGAAAGGTATGTTGATCATATTGAGAGAACATATTTGACAAAATGTATCGTATATCATAGCGTTTGATATTTCCTATATTAATGGCTACCCATCTTTACTTGAAAAATTAAGATATGTTTCGGCAGGAGATGGCTATTTGTTGAACTACGGCTTTAGAGATTTGAAATTTGGCAGAAATATTTATACATATTCTTCTGCCATGTCAACTAAATATTTAATGCTTTTTATCCTTTCAGTTTTTTGTATTTACTACGAATACAAGATAGATAGACTGTTGCAAAATTTCCTCAATAATTTATAAATCAATAATCAATAATTTAAAAAAATTGAAAATAGTAAACCTTTGATATAAGATTTCAGATCACTGTTAGCGATGATGTTTAGTCGGTGTTTTAGAACGTTAGTCGTGATATTACCTGGTGGAAATTTGCCGAGTGTATAGTGTATTTGACTATCCTGGAAAAGTAAGGTGATTTTAACTTTAAGTTAAATAAAGTATGAACTGCAATGGAGGAAAACTCTTTCGTCACGTTCCCTATAATATTTACTTTATAAAAAATTCCAGTTAGTGTCGAAAACTTATAAAAATATTATTTAAAGACAAAAAAGACCCTTGTAAGTCTTATATATAATAGTTTATTATATAGTTTATTATACATTAGACGAAATGAAGCTTCATGAATATTTTAAACAAGTTCATAATTTTATCAACAATTTAAAATAGAAATCTTTAGTAGAACAGTACTTAAAAAACAAGTGTTTTTTTTTGACAAGAACTATGAATCCTATCATTTGTGCAGTGTTTATATATGAACATGAAACATATATATTATACCTACAGCATCACCTTGCCGTGAAAAACCTACATACAACAAAACTTCACAGGAATAAGAAAATATAAAGATAGCTGGCAAAAGACCAGGGGCATCTAATGTTAAGTAGATGATATTTGTAGTACCAATCGACACACAAATGCTAGCTCAACGGGAAGGAATAAAGGGAACGAAGGAGTAGGGAAAGAGTATTTTCACGGCAGGATGACAATTTTAATATTATCATAATGGTAATAAAAACATTCTAAAACATCCGACTTGTATTAACCAGAGATAACCAAAGAGGTTTGTCTCACATCGAACCCACTATTGATCGATATTTTGTATTACTTATAAACACAATAGAATTAAACTAGATAGCTGAAGCTAATTTACTTAATAATCTGTACTTTTTTACATTTATGTTAATGTAACAACGATTGCGAGTACAATATTCAACAAATAGCCTATCTCCTTAAACACTTATTAATCTATAAATAAATAATAATATTTAACTTTTTAGCTTATAGATGATTTTCTATACCCCTATATTAAAAGCTGAATTTTCCAATATGTATTCTAACAAATACTAATAGAAATATGAACTTTGAAAAAAGCCAAAAACTAATAAATACCAATGGAAATACATATCGTCGTTGCGCGTGCAATACCGCGTAACTAATTTTTTTTAGAAGTTCAAACTTAGACTTAAATACTATTGTATTTGGGTTTAAATTTCAACTTGTGTTAAAATGTAGTTGCGCGGTATTGCACGCGCAACGACGATAATTTGTTGATCTCATATTTTTGTCTTTTTTATAACATTATCATTAAACTCTACCTGTTCTTCATAAGGAATGTTCCAATATGGTGTGACGGCATCTTTAAGTCTTTCGTCTTGAGATTTATTGTCATCTTCTTTCTTCTTCTTAGTTTGTGTTGAGTCTTCGTCTTGCTTTCTCTTTCTTACCAGCGGATCCGGCGCTGGTTTTGCTTCTTCAGCTATAAGTGTCTTTCCTGCAATATAGAATTTAGTGCTATCACTTTATGTGGCAGAATCAATGCCTTTACATTGTCAATGTATAATTATGTAGAATCCTTTTTTTTTTTCATAATTAAGGTGAAAATTTACATTAATGTGTGTAAAAATGTCAGTGAAATTAATGGTAAAAAAGAAAATATTACATTCCACATGTTTTGAAACATAAATTGGGTGTAAAAGCAACAAAAATTTAAGTAAAACCTGTTATTTGTTTTCTATAAATTAATAAATAAATAAAAAATTTTCAGTTACTTCTTTTTAACATCAATATGTACAGACATTTTTTTATAAAATTTATTTAAACTATAAGAATTATTTTACCTTTCCATGAATAACCATTTAAAGCAGCAATAGCTTTAGTGCGCTCTTCGTCATTCTGGAAACACGCGTACAGCCAGTGACTGCCGTTCTTAGGTCTTTTGATTTTGCTTGTATTTAAACCTAATTTTTGATTCATCAACTTTTTTAGCTCCTGAAAATAACCAAAAAATTTTATGTTTTACATTACATTTTAATACAAAACGAATTTGTATAGATATGAAATATATTATATATTATAAGAATACTAAAAGTAATCTTACTGCTATGCCGTAAAACTTGGGTAATCCACGCAGTTCGATCTTAAACTTTTCCGAAGAAAAACCACCCCGGTCTAAATAGGCATATTCTTCATTCGTATTTGTAGGTTCGTCTTTTGCGCATTCTGAATCTATGTCAGTCTCAGCAATCACAGTTTCACTGTTTTCCGCCATTATAAAATATAAATTATATAAGTTTCATTGAAGAAATATACTATTTTATTTACTTGTTTTTGTTTACTTTTTCCACGACTTAACCTCAAAATTTTAGGTTAACTTAACTGTCAACGTGACGTTGGTTTTGTGTAGGGTAGTGTAGTGAACTTGATAATCGATAACTCGATCAATCGATAATTATATCGTTTTTTTTTTTAGTAGATACCGACTTAGTGTGTTTTCCAATTACAGAGCATAATGCTACTCAGTGCCGCACAATGCTTAAGTGTGATAAAACTTAATTGGAACACGAATTTGTGATGTTATGAGAATATTTTTTTTCTTAAAAACTACTTACCTTCTTTGTCAATTTAATTTAACATTACATAATGTTAAATTAAATTGACAAAGACATAGGTACATAACTATAAATACATAAATGTACTCGTATCTAATATAAAATAAAAATAAAAATAAAGTTGTATAGAATAGATAGATACCATATTTAGTCGAAAACTATTTATGGTTATTTAAAGTAATTTGGATTTACTTTTTTTTGTTTTGAGATTTTTTTTTATAAATGAGGTCTAAAATTTTCATAGTTATATTTATTCTCATTTTTGTAGTCTTTAACAAATAGGATGTTGTCTTCTTTATTTTACCTTTATCCATCCTTATATTTACTTTTAAACAGTTTCATAAAAATAAATTACAACACTAAACAAGTATGTTAATTACTAACGACAATAAATAAAAAATTGTATCTAATCTTTGAATACAATTTCAATCAATCTGAGTTGGTATCTTTCCACGCATCACGCAAAAGCAGGTGCTCTAATTGGAACACTCAACGTGCGGCATAATGCCGCATAATGCGCTTTAGTGCTGTAATTGGAAAACACACTTAAAGAATCATTTAGGTGTTAAGATATAAATAAAAAAAGGAAATATCTACTGCTATGTTCTTTACGGTAATAACTATAAAAAGGATGGCTTAAGTTTTTAAGGAGGGCCTCTAATCTAATCTAATTTTACCCTCACGAAGAGGTCTTATAGTATTTTCTACTACCTTGTAAATGTCCAACAACGAAATTATGTCGCAGATTGCTTCTAAAAACAATCAAATAATATCTAAACTTAGGCTACTTCCCAACGTATCTCTTCGAAAAGAATTTGCCAATTCTGTTCTATACTATATCTACTAGTTTCGCAAACCGCCGTTAGGGAAATTTAATCGCCACCAATAATGCCATGGTATGTTGCTAATGTGAAATAACGACAGTGAATGTAATTTAGAATACTATGCATTGTCGAATTTTATACACATTAGATTAGGGTCAAAATTTAGCCCATATAATTTCAGCATGTTCGTCTGTTAGTCTGTCTAGCCGTTGCCATTTAATTAGAATTTGAAAGAAAAGTTATGACGGCTAACTAGGTTATCTAATACTTAACCTAAAAGTCGATTAAAGTAAAAAGGAAAATTGGGTATAAATTTCAATAAAAATTTTCAAGATAATCATGTAAGATAGTTTTTCCTGTAATAAAAAATATAGTGGATTAAAGGAGTGAGATAAGAAGCGAAAACCACTATATTCGAAATTATGTGCACCTCAGTCAAATCTCGTTTTTGGAGTTTTTCATTTTAAAAGGAATTTTGATTAGGTTTCTGATATCTGTTAAATTCGTTTGTTGCCCGTATTTGATAGTTGAAATTGTTAAAGCTGATTAAATATCGTATAATTTAATGTATTTTTTATCGACGTAACCCGTTTCCCTTTCAAGATATTTGCAAAAAACAAACGAGTATTCCAAATATGCCACACTTACTCTATCTATAACCACTCGATCACTCGCCTACTCGTTTACCGAGTAGATAGATAGTCGAAACTCGAGTGGGTATTTATTAGCGATGGGCGAACTCGTTCTTTTCTCAGCTCGAGTAACTCGAGTTCATATTATTGTTGCCTCGAGTTGTAACTCG
>DVXP01003368.1:0-11400 GCA_018235645.1 Junonia grisea
AGTGGAGCAGCGTGGTGGATTAAGCTCCATAACCTTCTCCCTAATAGGAGAAGAGGCCTATACCCAGCAGTGGGATATGTACAGGGTGTGTTACGTTTTTGTTATTTTTTTTAGTTAAACACATAAAAGGTCGTTCTATTTATTTGATTAGGATCCGCTACATAGCAAGTACTTTATTGAGAATCAGTCATCTTAAAAGTTTGCGTTCCTGCTCTATACTTCTAGTATAAAGTGAAGATTTGTATATACCTAGGTTGTATGTGGGTATGTAACGAGAACGAAAAGCTACTGGGCCGATGTCAAATATTCACATTCACATTATTTAATATTAACTCAGGCTATATTTTAATACATGTACCCCTTTATAACCTTTGTTTTGTAGGAGCAGACCTCACATATTTCATTAAGAGGCGGATAATGTGGAATACTCTACCTCAGGTGTTTTCGTAAGTTTAAGTAAGACAGCAAATGTTGTTCCAGACTTTCGCCAATCTGTCTACATCGGACATTCTGACCGCGCGTCTCTTCCTAAACAATCTATTTACGATAAACCTCTTTGCTGTCTTGCAAATTTGGATGCAACCATGCATAGTTCATTCTTATAATATTTCAAAAGAATATGTTTAAAGTTTTCTATCTATATACAGAAGAACGTCGTTAAGAAGATAACGCTTAATCCATTGACCTCGAAATTCGAGGCTCTTTTTCGAAATACCGAAGAACTACGTGCCTTTATGTCAACTTTGTATAAAACTCGCGTATTTTTCCCTAGTATTAACCATTACATTTAAATACCGGAAACAATTTTATTAAAATAAAAATAATAATCAAATGCTATAGACGTAGAGAAGAAAAGAGATTGAAAGTAAGGGAATACTGGGAAGACTCCCAGAGTAGAAACACTGGTAGCCCAACTCTAAAAAGCTAAGGATTCTTAAGTAAGTAGTCTAGTAAAGTAAGGGAACACTTACCTTTTTAGAGTTGGGCTACCAGTGTTTCTTCTTCAGTTATTTACCAAAAATACATATCTAAAATGTGACCTTAACAAAACACAGTTTGTCCACCAGATGCATATTGGCAGGCACTTATTTAAAAAGACTTTTAATGTACATGTACATTATTGTGCTATACGTAAACATTGGGGGCTACTGTAATTAGGTATTTCTTTTATTATCTGTTCTCTATATTGGTAAAATCTTTTCGTAAGTTTCCGCAAGTTTTATAATTTTCACTTCTCAAACGCCATCTTTGTGTTCATTAGACGAGAGAACACATCGAGGGAACACCTGAGCGTTCCGGGCGAGACTCGATAATGCTTATCTTGAATTTCTTCACATCTTTATTTTGAAAAACGTATTATTTTTAATCTATTTCAAAAAGAAGGAGGTTATCAATTTGATTATGCAGGTATGTAATGACTTATTCTCAGAAAAGCAGAGCTTTTGGTATGTTAAGATATAGTCGTAACATACCATAGCATCTAAACACATGTGCCAAATTACACGGGTGTATATTAGTACGTTTGTATGTTTGTATATTTGTCTGCACATATCTCCTAAACTACGAATCCGATTTAAATGATTCTTCTTTTAATTACTTATAATTTCTTCAACTTAAGGTACAATATAAGTTTCATATAAATCGGTTCAGTATTTTATGAGTTATGGAATAAAAGGTGAAAGGATATAACTTGGGAGCGGGTGGGTATGCGAAGACTCCGTTTCAGTGCTGATGGCGGCCATCACACGGATTTTTAGTGTGTGCACATCTCACATAACACGATCTCCTCTCCAGGAGTTGGGTATCTGTGAAAAAAATATACAAATAGGAATTTGGTAGCCGTCTTTATATTGTCATATATCGTGGGAATTTTTACATTGTCGTCATATAAACACCGTGGCTTATAAAAAGTAATAATTATAAAATAAACGTATGTAATTTAAAAAACCGAAGACAAAAGAAAATAATATAATAATAACAAAATATAAAAATATTTTTGATGTCTGTAAGTTAATTCAAAGTTTTTTAAGTTTAGCGTTACCCCTTTCAAAAAATCTCAAAGATTTACGCACGCCGCCGTGTTAATTTATTTTCTTTTGAAACTGTTTTATTTTTTTAACTATACTTTCTAAGTGAGAGGTAGCTTAAATGATATGGCGTTGAAATTGCTCCGGACTAAATTAAGATATTATTTGTTTATTCAAAGCTTATAAACATGGCTTTCAAAAATAAATTTAAAAAAATATGTTTTAAATTCAAGATGCCTTTTCATTAATTTTACCCATACACATAGAATTTTGGCTTTTCAACGAACAAATATTTTTATGAGACACGCACACAGCGTGTTTTTGTTTGCTATTCTGAGTTTATTCTTGTGCTGCTGGATGTTTTCATAGCTATTCGAAAATAACAAGTCAGTCCCTGTCATATTTATAATTTCTAGTTAAAAAATCCTAGGGTTAATATCGTTAAATTATAAATATTGTTGCTTAAAAATACTTCTTATGTTATTTCGTGAACAATAAAAGTACCTATATTACCCGTAATAATATTCAAATATTTTTTTTACATTTCTCACTTCTTAAATCACCTACGACGACCGCTCTAGTGGTGCTGAATGTGCCATTAGCACCGGTGGTCGCGGGTTCGTTTTCCACTTGGGTCGAATGTTAGTATTTGTGCAAACTTTGATTCTAGGTCAGGGTTCCTCCACCGTGCCGCGGAAAGTTCGTATAGCTATCGGTCCCGGTTGTTATCATAGTCACCTGATAACGATCGATACTCATAGTAGGTAAATATTATAAGAAGTCCAATTGGGTTGCCGAGGACAGAAAAAATCAGTAACCTATTAATATCTAGACTAGAATAAAGCAAACCCTGGTTAAGTCCGGAAAATGTTTGAAAGGATAAGACTTCTCAATTCAAACGTCGTCAAAATTAGTTTAATAAAAATTTAACTAGTATCAGTTTATACATATTAAAGTTAAGCGTATTTTTACTCAATGTACGAAATCCCATTTAAATTGAATGACGATTTTATTAAATAATATGTAATAGTTTCTATCTAAAATAAATCCTAGGAGTTAATGTTATTCAATCGTGCTTTAAATGGTTATGCTGTAATAAACGTAAAATAATAAAAATATTTAATCCAAATTTACGTTTTTAAAAAATCGCACATGTTAGTTTAACATATTAAATTAAACGTAATCGTGAATTAAACCATATTAACTTTTAATGAACATGACTAAATCCAAGATTATTCTGAATCAAGCACGACGAAGCGAAAACTCAAAACAGATTTCTGTGTATGGATTAAATCGAGCGTGAAATAATCTTTGTCTCCACCCGCGGAGTTAAATAAAAGGAAATATTTAAGATTATAAACGTCTTTTCTCGTCGCTTTCACAAGTTTGCTGTGACTGAGTCTCGTATTTACTGTGACTCGGACTCGGAGTGTCCCGGACTGCTCAAAGCACACGCGAGATCCTTGTGGACGTGACAGGGTTACCAGATTAATTGACTTGTAATTAATGTTAACTTTAAGTTTTAGATTTGTTTTAACGCAATTTAATATGTAGGTGTTCTGGACGTTTTGTTGAATGACAACATTATTTATGTGACAAAATATGAAAAGTTACATTTTTGTATTTTTGTCCTGATTACAGGGGTTGGATTGTCAGATTAGAAAATCTTGGACTTCGAATATACTGATCATTACGTATCACATTTTTAGAAGCAAAAAGGTTCAAAGAACTATGCAAGAATAACACACACTATGTAATAGATAAGAAAAGAAACATTGTTTTCATTTTACGTAATAGGGACATAGGTACCTACTATATAACTTTTTGAGGTTTTATTGCACTACTATCTACAGCTTTAAGTACTATGGGCTCTTTCAGTTAAGTGACTGTCAGAAGTCAGACAGATGACCATGAAGAAACTATAAAATTTCGTATTGCCTACGGAACCCTACAAATAGGTAAGCACGAAAGAAAATAAAGCAATAAAATATATCGTATTTCTATTTAAAACATTTTACGCCAGTAAAATGAACAACAAATCCAATCCAACATTTTAGAGCTCACTTTTGAAATTTTTATTTAACTTCAAACACAGCGGATATTCCGAGGATATAACAAATAATTGAACGTACCTCATCTTTCAGAATGTCAATTTATTTTCTTTATAATTCATTAATATGCTAATCTTTGTGAGGTTTCTTTGAATACATAACAGAATAAGAGAAAACACCTTTCTTTCTATTTCTTTTGCAATAGTTTTTTTTTTCAATTTCTCACAACACATCGAGCATTTGAAAAGATCTTTTTATTTCCAAATCAAATGAAAATTTTTGGTCACAAAATGTTTTGACCTGCATATTCGGGATATCCTCAAAGTTAAGGACTTAATTGGCAATTTCAACTGAGTCACGCCGGTATGCGCCGAAATACGTGTATACATATTTGTGCCAAATTATGGATATATCTGAAATCATGAAATAACATACACTTCGTGAATTAGGGTATGAGTGCTTAAGATGACATACTTTTTGATTCAACACAAATAACAAGATAAATAAAGTAAAAATGAGATCAAAATCGTAATATGTACAACATCAAGTACTTAATAATTAGCACTTTGTTTATAGTTTTAAAACAATCAACAGAATATAAAATTAAAAAATAAACATTAACACCGCTTAGGTGTATGTGTGTAAGATGATATAATACTATGGAAAGATGACACATTGTAAAATTATATTACTGTAGTCAGTAATATAATTTTACAAACATAAGTCACAAAAACAATAAACAAACAAATGTTTTTTGCTGCTGCTTTTATTTCACTCACAAAAGAGCTAGAAATGAGGCACCGGTTTTTCTTTTTACTCTTAAGTTTTCTGTAGAAACAAGTTTTGGACGAGGTGAAATTCACTTAAGGAATTAATTAGACTAATAAAAAAAATATACCACAACCAGTCAAAAAAAGTAGGATGTCATAGTAAGTCATTTTATACTTACGTATTACAATACGTCATCTTACAAAAACAAAAGATTTATTCAAAAATCGTGACAAAATTTTTTAGGTTAGTACTAGTTTCTATCAATATTTGCGTCTTATATTAAACACTCTTTATAATTAATATTAGTTCTGTATTTTTTTTATTAATTACAAAAGCTAATTGTTAATTTTTGTCACTATAAAGTCACGAAAATGTTCGACACTAGCGCCAACTACAGGCACGCTGCACCATGTTAAAACATGGTGGACGGGCTTGCCTCTAGCGCGCATATTTTTAATTAAAACAAAGATGTGTCATCTTACATGACTATGTCATCTTGAGCACTCTTCTCTCACTCACTCGTAATATCAACTTGACTTCTAATTTCAAACATAGTGCCTATAAACGTAGTAAAATAGATGTAGAGATATTAAATCATAAAAAACTACTAAGCCCTTGTAACCTTTTTCTAAAAGAGTATAACTGCAAAAACTCTTAGAGCTACATTTATACCGAGCCTGGAAATATCGCACTTTTATAAAAGAGAATGTAAGGAGCTTAATCCCCGACGCTACTCCAATGTGGATTAGCAGATATACATGTCTCAGACTTTCTCCCGAGATACGGAGGTTTCCTCGCTATGTTTGCTTTCGTCGCCGTGCAAGAGATTTGATTTGCCTTGTTGTATGAAAAGATGGTTGTATAAAGTAAACCTTAAGCTAAGTAATAAATGCGTCCCTTATGTCCACATTTTGTGCATATTATGGTTAGAATTATGAGTACAACATTTTTTGACATCTTTGTTAAAGGCATCTAACTCCGAGGTATTCTAAAAATCTATTATTTTATGTTAAAATGGTTTAATTTCTTTAACCTGTTTAGAATTAAAAAAAAATTTACTCGTACCTATTATATAAGCCGTTTTTTCGAATATATACCTTATGGCTAAACATTATAGATGCGGTGAAATGTTTTTTGCCATTAAACGCGTTTAATTTTAAAGACTTTGAATTAAGGTACTCGTTCTTACCCGAAAATCCTTTTTATATTTCTCAATAACATGTTAAAAACTTTCACTCTATTTTGAAAATGTAAAAAATAGTAAGATTGATAACTTTGTTTCTAGAGATTAAATTATACTAGAGCCACAGGCCTGTCTGTGATTGATAGAATCGATCATGAAACCTTTTTGGTTAAGCCATTCATTTTCTTTTTTTATACTTTAATTTAACACCTTGACATTGGACAGTATTATTACAAATTATATCCACGCAGAAGTGCCGATGTGCCAATTAAACATATTGAATGCGAATTATCTAAAATCTATTAAAAAAATCTAAACTTTATAGGTCCTCCTCCACATAAACTTTAATTGGGCCAATTTTCATACTCCTCGCTTCACCGAATTTTCGTATACATAGATTACATCAACGCAAGATGTCTTAATCAACTGTATTGATATCATGACCAATAAACTTAAACAAAAGAATAACGAGATAAATCATTAATAAGACGGAATTGTAGCGGCACGGAAGGCAGCCATTCAATAAATCGTTAATAGGAAACTGTTTCTTAATTTTCCGACAACAATAATAAATAATTGCTCTTCAAACATTTTTATGAATGTTTCTCTTTTGCAAAATAACTACCAGCATTTACGCATTTAATCATTTTAATTATTTTTAACAGACTGCGAGATGCACAGGAGAGTAATGTGTTTATTGGCATCTATTCTATTTGTTTATGTATCTATTTTTTTCGAAGTCTTAACCTCACATAAGCGTGGGGAGGGGGTCACAGGAGACCCCCCCCTCTAAACCATACATGTCAAATGAAAATTCTTTAATTGCAAAGTAAAAGTTCGGATAGAATATGTGTCAATCTTTAATTTTCAAAACTAACGGGTATTTTATTTGAGAGTATTTGAGAAAGAGTATTTTATTTGAGACCAAAATGTGACACTCCCCAAAATTTTAAGCTGCGACTGCGCCTGACCTCACTGTTGTCACCAAACATATCTCAGAGGTCTTTGCTTCTGTTGTAATATGAGTAGCCCTTATAATTGTAGAGCGGCTTGGATAAAGTCAGGAACCAGAGCCAGGCCCTTTGTAGCAATCGATATTGCAGGTAGTCTTAAGATAGATTTATGTAACAGATATTAAGTTATCTGAACAGTTTTATCTAGTGTTCTTAAAGCAATCAATTAAAATATAGCGGGCTGTATAACGAGTTTTATGTCTTATAATTTTATAAACATTTAAATAGTTATTAAAATAATTATCACAATATATACCTACGTCCTACAATCAAAATAAAACCATATACCATGTAAGTAGCGTCGCCATCACTGCTGTTGCAGCCACAGAGATATTAAGGGCAGCGGATATGCCGTGAAAGCGGTCCCACAGTCTCTCCCTTTCCGTGCTAATGACGGCCATCGCAGGAGTTTTTAGTGAGTGAAATCTCGTCCCGACTTAACACCCCCCCCCCCTCCAGGTCTTATAATGAGTATCATAATATCATAGAATAATGAGTTCCAAATTGTCTCCAGGTTCAGGTTTATGAAGATTTAGGTATTATTGAAAAAGACAACGACATATTTCTAACAAAATAGAATCCATTCCTATAACAATCTCACATTGATATGAAAAAGTGTAACTTAGAGTAATAATAGAGTTTCTAATTGGAACTGTAGTCAATATCTAGCAGACTACAAACAATCAAATTGGAAATGTCTGCGATGCCTGTCTAATCACAGACCCGCTACTGTGTACATTTAATTTAAACATGAAACGCAAGTAGGTTTTGTTAATAGAATTGTCGTTCGGGTGTGCTGATACTGAATCAACAGGTGTTCAACGTAAGACAAAACATGGAATTTTGTGGTTTTAATAGTTAGACATAAAATTTAAAAAGAGACAATTTGGAACTCATTTATGGAATACGTCATGGTTTTTCTCCGATGTCACAAGTTCTTTTAAACAGTAGTCTTTGCTACTGAGTATTACAAGCTTGAAATTCCCATGCCCAAATAGAGAAAATAAAATTACACAACTCTGTATCAAAGGAAAGTCTCAATATACATGAATTCAGCCACTGTGGACAAACATGTCTGCCAATTTTCTCGCTTTTGTCCTATTGTAATATTTAGATCGCATTTATTAAAAAAAGGTATCCACGAATAATTATTAATTAAAACTCGTCATGTAAAATTTATGAATTTATAATTAATGTAGAGCCATATTTAAGGAAAAAAAGGGCAATTATGGAAACTGACAAAAATTTTGCTACTTAAAAAAAAGAGTAGCAAACGTTCATTATAAAACGCTACAATATATATCATTTATCAGTTATATGATGTACACAGCTACATTACACATACACCGCACAAATCATACACATACATATAACTACAGATGTACTGCTTTCAAAACGAGTATCTCAATCTAAGGCTCATCGCACAAGTTCGGTTCGGATCAGTTCCGAACGCTCCAATTACATACAAAATGTTTGACAAGGCGCACACGTCCTTAACGTTTCCTTACGGAAAAACAATTGTGAAAAGTGATTTCTCGGTTGAACGAACTGAAACCGAACCGAACCGAAACCGAACGCGTGCGTAGAGCCTACAAAAATGTGATTAGGATATTGAATCTTAAAACCAAACATTTGTGTGGAGCCTAATAGTTCACATTCATGTGTTAATAGGTAAATGGTATGAAAAGTTAATATTATGAGAGGTCATGTTAACAGATAATAAAACACGTGTCTCTGCATGAAGCGTCAATCATACGCGTTTGTTATCTTAATGTTATTAATAACTCTATCACGCTATGGTTGACCTTTGACGGGGACAACACTGGCTTAGTTCCCCGTTGCGCTTCGCCATAATAATGATTTTCCTTCAGTTCTTTTTAAATTGATTCTTACTTTTTCGTGGGTATATTAATATGCCTAATGTTAACTACATATTATAAGAACAATTGTGGGTTCTGATTCTGCATGACATTACGCTTAACACGCTATTTGTTATCTGCAGTCAAATACATAAACGCCTTTATAAATTCAATTTATTTTTAATTGAGCTGAAAAATGCAAAAGCGATTGCGTTCCGATTTCATTTACAGATAGTCGAAATATTTATTAAGGTTCGACAGAAAACTATTTTTGCTTTAGATTTAGATATATACAAATATTAGTAATGTCTCATATAGATATATTTTTAACAATTTTTGTACGAATAACAAACAATCGCTCGCAGATTGATATTAATCATATTGACCCTGCATGCATAATAATCACATTATTATCAATATTGCTGCCAAAGCGCGTTTTCAAGCTCTGTAGATAACCTACATCAATATATAGGAAGGATTTACTACTTACAATTTCTCAGTACAGTCCAAACTCTTCAGGTGACACCTTAACATTATTAATAATTAAAACTTATACGTAACATTTCTAACGTGGTAAGTTTATATAACAAACTAAATATTTATTCATCTTTCCGCCTATGCGTATCCCATTCATTATTTGGTAATAGCAATTATACCTAAATCACCGCTAATTTTATGTTAGCGCAATTATTCGATCGATATTATTAATAGGTTACCTGCTCAAACCAGTAATCACTGCAATTACTCATTAATAAATAATTAATTATTCTACACTTTTCCGTTAAATACTGCTTTTATTTCTGATACAAATCTACAGCAAAATTATATAATTTTCAGATATAAAATGCTCCACACTAAAATAGTAGCCTTCTTTCTAACGAGCTTAGTGTCGTGCAGTCTGGCGGGAGACCTGGTGATACATTCGAAGGAAGACAGCTGCACGACGTTCGCCTCATGCGAGTCATGTATCTCACAGAGTGCATGCACCTGGTGTGTCTCCAAGACTTTGTGTACGAAGCAACGCTGCGGCAACGACAATGTCATATATCCGAAACAAACTCAAGCTCTCATGGCCGGACCGGACTTCTGCCCTCGGATCGTAAAAACAGAAGTACCAACATACGCGAGCGGCAAAAAAGACATTATTCCAGTTAAAATAACTCAAATATACCTTTACATGGCGTTCACGCCTTGGAAATGTAACATTAATTTGAACGACAAAGAATTCATTCTCCCGGCAGTATTGATAGCAGATACTGTTTACTGCGAGTCCTTTGAAATAAAGAACAATTCTGAGAACCCTTATATCGAAGGCAGTGTAAAGGTTCTGTGGAATTACAGTAAGGCTTTTGACGGATCGTTCCCTTTTAAAGTGTGCCGATGCGATTTGGAGCCGAATTGTGTCGCTTGTGGAAACGGAGGAAAATAATGAATTGTGCGCGGCCGAAGCGATAAAACGAATTGTAAATAGTTCATTGAACAAAATGGTCTCACTGAGGTACAAAAAGAGTACCGAAATAATTTGTTACATTATACATTGCTCTAGCGTAATTGATAATAAATATATATTTTTTTACTTTGATTTTTTTACTATTTGACTACCTAAAAAAATATCTTCAAAGTTAATTTAGAAACAATGTACTTATCTGTCATTAATTGTAACACTCCACGAAACTTAAAATTATATACGATATTTTTAAATAATTATTATATGCACGTATAAAATGCAATACATTGTCCTATAATCCTATTTTACAATTATAGAAGAAATAGTTTAGTGAATTTTTGGCATTTGGCATTTTTTGGCATTTCATTTAGCATTTGAATTTTGCATTTTGAATATATAGAATATTGCTCATTATTAATAGGTATGTAATTGTGGGGAGGGCAAGACAATCCCGTAGTCTCCCCGTTTTCCGTGCTGTGGCGGCCATCGCAGGGGATTTTAGTGAGTGCAATCTCACATAGCCCGGCCTCCCCCCAGGAGTAGGGTATCTATGAAGATTTACCCTGCGTCAACAAAAAAAAAGGTATGTAATTGTATTTGGCGAAAGGCTGACTCAGTGATAACTGTATCCAACAAACCTAAGTAGAATAAAAATGTAAAAATAATTACGATAATATTCTTAGCTAGTATTCCGTAACAAAATGTTACGTAAGTTTATGCAATAAAATAAAACTAAAAGAAACCCTAACTACGTCAACACGATGTTTCCTCACTTATCCTTTACGATCCAGTTATAAAGTGATTGCAGTTTAAACTTCATACGTACGGTATAACTTCACCAACGACAAGAAAATGGAAAAATGATTGCATTTCACATGCTGTCTACCCTTTTATGCGATTTGATTCTTCGTGGGGTAAATTGTTACAGGCTTGTGAAAGTGATTTCAAATAAGAAGTTAAGCCGTCCAGTTTGCTGCAAGACTAAGATCCTGAGTCTGCAGCGGAGAGTGGCCATCCGCATGGTGCGGGGATATCGCACGATATCCTTC
>DVXP01003369.1:0-11397 GCA_018235645.1 Junonia grisea
CATATTAATTTTTTAACTATTTATTTTATAGACAGCCCTAAATAAACGCGAGCGAAGCCGCGGGTAACAGCTAGTTTGTAATAAACTTTAACGATGGTCCAAATGAAATACTTACATTTTAATGTATTATGAACCAATTCTGGACCTTTTTTTTACAGGGAAGTATAATTTAATTAAATATCTCATTTTTGTTTCCTTCAGAACAACTTTCATATTATAATGAAAATCTCCGAACCTACGCTAAATCCTACATTAATGAATTCGTATAAATACAGACATCAAAAAGGTATTCCAACCGAACATAGAATTGTATAAATTTCGAATGATAATTAATTGCTTGTCAAAATATGGGAACCACAAAGATTTTTATCTTGAACAAACAGCGAAACAGCTGCGAACAAATTAACGTGAACGGCATCGATTGGTGGATGTTGCCGATGTTATATAACGTAACACGGAACACAACCCTACTCGCGACTTGCAAAATAAATTGCTACTCTTTGCACTTCGGCGTTGGCTTGTTATGAACTAAGTCAAATGACAAATATGTTTTTTTATACTTTAATAAATGAAGTCACGAGCAATACTCGTGACTTCGTCTTCCTAGAAGTTGAGAGTGGCACAAATGTTTTGTTTATTGGAATCGAATCGAGTTTTCTTATATAATTATTATATTAAAAATTGTTGTTATGGTTGATAATTTATATCAAAAACACTTATCTCCCACGAAATAATAATCTACCCCTTTTTAATCCCGTCATAGGTTGAATTTCAATAAAATGCGAAACACGTCTTACATCAATTAAAGAATGTTTATGCAAAATTTCTAATAGATTGGATCAAGAGATTACGTTGTCTTCTGTAAACTTAACCCGTCTTTTTCATTCTCTTAGAAGGAAAATTTGTGAATTCCTTCTTATTGGGTGTCTACGTCATACAAAAAAAAACATACCCTCCTCAGATCTCTACGGTACTCAATTACCGTATGACACATAGCTATACTACAACAGCCGATTTTCTGTGAGACTGTGATACAATTCCAGTCTGGACAGCCTGTTAACGAGCAGCAATCATTAGACAAAAGCTAGGTAATACCACAATAGAAACCTTTCGCTTATGTTAACAATGCACGTTGCTCGGTCATATTAACGAATTTAAGGAAATTTAGAAAATTTGATCGAATGAAAAAATGCTGAAAATTTTCAAGTACAAGTAGTACTTTACAAGTAGTCCTAATGTCCCTCGAGAAATCAATGATACTCTTCAAATACCTGTAGACAGATAGATACCTATAGCGATTTCAGGTTTATAAAGTACCTTGGGCATTAGCATTTTGTGTTATGGTGATGACTATTAATAGCTGGTCAGCAGAAAAACTTAATAATGAGTAGATATTTATAGGAGTTTAATTCAGGTCAGTGTATCTGACTTAGAAGCCATATGTTGAAACACCTTAAGAAAAACAACTTTGTTAATTGTATTTTGGATCCCTATTTATATATTTAAACACAAAATAAATAGTAACTTAAAAATGTGAAGTAATAAACAAAAAAAATTAACAAACAGGTAGAAGTAAATGAGAAGTCGGTGCAAGTTAATAAGACAAAACGTTTTACTTACCTGTAGACTTATATCGACCAAAAATCGAGAATCATTCAAGTGAATTTAGTCTTCGCTCATTCGGTCTGTCAAATTTGAATTGTTAAAAAAATCTACAGAATATCCAATGCATAGATTTTACGTCAAAAATGACAAATACTTTAGTTCGACTTGGTGCCGCATCATATCGCGTGGCGCTACATGTAAAATCGTGTAAGTGCAGTGTAAAAATTCGCTTGAGTGAGTTTCGATTTTTGGTTGGAATAGCCCTACTGTATTAGCACAGTTTTGAAAGTTTTCTATAACGTTATTTTCGAGCAGCATTCTTCCATGCATTGACTCAGCGCCTCTACCAGAATTCTCATTACGCGCGCTGCGAGTCAATGTATGCAAAATTAGTCATGGAATACATGCAGATTTTACGTTTAAACTATCAAAATTCGTATTACCGTTACCAGTTTTCATTAAAACCAGCTTGATTTCCATTACTCCAAAAAGCTTGTTCATCAGTAGAATGATTGCATTATAGTCAGGTCAAATTAGATTAAAATGAATGGGTAAGGTTAAGCTAATTAGCACCCAGCTGAAAATTGGTACGATTGGTCATTATAAATGTACCTCATCTAAAAAATCTTCACTGATTCGATACCTGGAATTATTCGGGGACAAAGATTACAAAAACGGGTCTTTTACGATTTTCAGCAAAACGGTAAGTTTTATCATAAAATTAGTCTTATTTTTTCAGCTGTCGTATCGATTAGGATTTTTTCGATTACATTTATGATGGTTTTTTTAACAATCTTGCCAATTTTCAGTTGGTTGCGAATTATTGTAACATCGATGGTACTAAATTGACCAAAATGTTGTTTTACAATTAACATAAAAAATATATCAATGTAAATTATTTTCATGAAATATTAAACATTACATGTAGAATGTAATGTTTTACATAGCTCAAACCAAAGTAGAACATTACTAAAAAGTAATTGACACAATTCTCAGGCTAACGTGGCTGCGCCCGCTTACTCATCTCCCATGCACAGATACAGAACAATAGCCCACATTGTCGTTTGTTTCTCGTTTGATTTGCCTCCTGTCAGCACACTAACCGCCTCCACTGTGGTACACTTTCAATAGATAACTTTTACAATCAAGCAGTTGAAAAAATCCTAACAAAACTTTTGTAGACTTCAAATACGAACTCGCGGAATATACCTAATAATTTTTGATGTTATCTATTTCATGGAGTTCAGAATAATGAAATATTTTTCGTTAATAAAAATAATATTTATTTTATATGTTTCAATATACAATTCGCGTTAATGAAATGTTTTTAAAACAAGAAAAAAATTACAACGGTCCCTGGAAAACGAACGAATGACTACAGTTTTTAATATTTTGATTTACTTTACTTTAAATATGGGTGAATTGGTAATGAAATATTTCAACTGAACACCCTCTTCAGTTTGAGTTTTCCCTGTTTTGAGTAATTAGAAAAATAATAATTAGAGACCTTTTGTACACCTTTTTAAAAATTTTAATTACTTTTAATATACTCCTTGAAGTAATATTATTTATAAAATTTAGTAAACGCTAGCCCGACAGGATTTTTCAACCACCGGCCACCACTTTGCAATTTTTTTAATTTGATATCCTTATTGTAGCAAGTGTCGTACACGCCTGTAATGGTGTACCACGCAGAATAAATCTGATTTTCTTTTATTAACTAATATTTTATTGTGTGTATGCCGATGGTGTGTCTTTAAATAAATAAATAAATAATGTCACAGACTCACAGCCCACATTCCTAGGAAAGCGAAGCACGACAGCTAGCGCCCACAAAGTGATACCGGCCAAGCAACTAATTCAACAAGATACTTAATTCAATATGAAGTTTTACATAAGACAGTAATTGGTACAATTCAATAAGGTCAAAGCGAAAGACTGTCTTCCGATTGGTGGGATTAAGATTAATTCAATGTCTTTTTCCATTTCTTTAAGTAAACTTGTTTTGCTGTTGGTTAAAAATACAAAGTAAATAATTATGAAAGTAAGTATTCTAAGAATATTTCTATGCCAAAGGCCTCGCAGTATTATCGTTAAAAGGATTATAAAGTTTACGCTCCGTGTATTAATTTCTAATGCCTTTAAATTCTTTGATATCTTAATTAAATAAAATAATTATAAAGATAAAGTTAGTAAGTTTGATTGTTTGTTGCACTTTCATGGAAAAACGGCCGAACCAAATTAGTTTCAAGTTGAAATGGTCTTGGACTATATTCAAAGTGTCCTCGGGTATCACATAAACGCGGGCGTAGTCGCGAGCAGCAGCTAGTTAATTTATTTGCCAGCGATCTTGGAAAGAGTTCTAATGAATTCGCTGAATTTTTTTGTGTTGTAGCATTCGAGCTTAAAAATCGATTTAGCTTAGTCTTGTTCGGGGAAATGCGTATTTTTGTGTTTTCAGTAATTCAACAAAAAGGGGTTCTGACCTTTGAGCAAAGCTTGGTCGCCGTTTTACGAGTTACACTCTTTTTGATAAAATGTGAAGTAACACTAAAGCCCATTTACATTTACATATATGTATATCTATTATCTACTATACGTACATACTTTTATTACCGTTCATACTCTGAAATTTGTAACGGTGGTTTGGATATGACAAAATATTTTTAAACATGAAAAATAAAATATCTGATGCACCTAATTTTGTATGTATATGTTTTTCTTGTAAAATGCGTCAAAAAGGAGTTATCAAAAAACTGCTTTTAGGATCCATTTTGCAATATGGCGACGCTAGCGGCAAAGATGCAAGGTGGCAAAGTTAAAATTCGGAAAGAGCACGTCAAAATTTAAAAAATTACCAATTTTCAAAACTCCCGGATCGTCGTCTCGTCAATATCGGATTAGTACTGTAGACGCTAAAATGTAAAAAAATAAGGTGAAGGCCAACTTTAAACCTTTAACCTTTTCTATTCAGGAATTTAAAAATTACTGAAACCTACATGTTTTGTAAGATAAGAAAAATATTTTAAACGGTATTAACATCTCAAGATGATGATGATGATTATTTATGTAATCGTAATATTTCATCATTAATCTGATTGAAATATCTATTGTATGATAGTTTGGCGTAGGTACAAGGTTTGCTTAGCAGAAAATTGCATAGGTAGTTAAATCCCAATGGAATAAAATTACCATGAACATAGGATAAAGTATTTAAACTACCTACTAAACTATGTAATACATTTACAAAATTTTTTAAGTGATTAAAATTCAGTTTCATTTCTCTACAACAAGTAGGTATAGTCTTTCATACCGATTAACGAACGTTAGAGGCCTAGAGGGGGTAGAGGGTGCCGAGGCGGCTCAGCCGCTGGCAAAACGAGTTTGTCCTTGACCCACTTAAGAAGTTCGGCACGACTACGGCATATTTTGTAATTATTACTATTATTTGATACTCCGTTATTGGTTTTCGTTTCGTTTCTAGCACACACTCCATTTTGTATGACAAGCTACTGTATAATTGTAAGTTTCTCAACAAATTGAGAAAAGTAAGTGAAAAACGAAAAAGCTTAAACTTAGAGTTGGTCAATAAAGTTTCTATTTTCGCAGTTTCCCACGTCCACCGCCTCTAAAATAAGGATATTATTTCTTTTATATTCCAAATGTGGGGTACCTATCCTTGTATAAGAATATAAAGGAAAGTCCTCCCTAAAAAAACGGTTACTGGGTCTCACAACCTTTTCCTGTCGAAGAAATTAAAAACTTTATTTACAAGTTTTGTTTTTGATTGCATATTTACATTATAATGTAATAATAATCAGAAGGGATAAATGAAATGTTTTTAAAAAAATTGTATTTAGTTAGAAACACTTACCCGTCAAGATATTAAGGAAAGGTAAGGAGGAAATTGTGCCAAATATTTTCTAATTAGAGCTTTTGTTAGGGTAGATTCCTCGTCGTACGCAAAGACAAACAGGGCAAGAAAGCTGGCGTCGCGCCAAGCCACTCCATTTCTAATTTTAAGCCACCATTTTACACGGATATGCCTCGTTCCTCACAGATTTCTCTGCGAGGCAGTATGAAGAGTAGGTTAATGTGAGCACAGGGATCTCCGTTAACTGGTTGCCCATTAGTTTCAAGCTATTGTCTCGTTCATTAGAACCGTCAAACAATGTCCGACGCAGCCTTTTTTATATTTAAAAATATTATTTAAATAAATGTTTAATACTGTTTATAAGGAAATCGTTTGAACAATAAACAATTGCACTTAAATAATTTATTTTTAAGAATAAAATGTAGAAAAGTTATTTTGTTAAATATTATAAACTTTATAATTTAGTAACTACAGCCCCATTGTCCATAAATTCTCGATTGAAATGGCAATGTGTTTCCACTTTTAGTGCTTTCGTTATCTTACATGGATGCACAGTTATATACTAGAAAAACTCTTCAAAATTGTGACATGTTTCCAAAACTTATAAAATACAACAATTTAAAAATTTTTGATTTCACTTTTCATTATCACGTCTTAAACGCCCTTTCCAAAACAATGTCTAATTCATGATTTTATTTCATTTTCATAAATTTACTTATGATATTATGGATTTCAATAACAAAACGGCTACGTTAATGTTTCCAACATGTCATTGATTTTTTTCATACATAATTTATTCGTTAAGGCACCAGCTGGAGATGTCGAGGACACTTCAGCTCCTTTCAACATCTAGTAACACTTTAGTTCGACCTCACAAGACAGCATCTTTACTGCTAGGAGAGCATTTAATAGTCATTTTCCACTCTTGGAAAATATGAGGATAATTTTGTGTTTATTTGTCCGTTTATTATTATTAGAGTCCGTCCTGTATCCTTAAGGCGTATCCTTTTCAGTCATGATATTTATTTTCTTTTCTTATGATTGTTATCTGACAACTTTATAACTGAAAGTATTTTATCAATTTATCAAGAACATTCTTTTTGTACCTACTATTAAGATCCACAAGAAACAGATTTTACGAAAATTCACCCCTAAGGAAGAAAAAGTACACAAGTGGCGCTACGGGCAATGCACTAGTATAAATAATTTATACTTTATCTCAACACAAAACTATTTAAACCAATACGAGTATCAAACGTGTAGTTAAATTTTCACTTGGTTAAAATATTATTTCCTTAACTAAAGTATCAAGACTAAAGTTGAAGCATATACTCTACAAAGTAATAACTACAGTATTATAGGGTTTTAGTGGCTGGTAAATAAGCTTAAAGAACAGAATAGAGGAAATGAAATTTAATTATTTTACTTTATACAGATTTTATACGTATGAGATGATTTTTTACGTATTTACCTATCCCACCAAAAACATAAATGTGAAATGAGAGCCAAGTTTAATATTGAATACTAGGTCATTCCCAACATCACCGTCCAAAAAAAGTAGTAGTAGTAGGTTAGAATTTTATGCTTGATATGCTTTTTGAGTTATGAGGGGTCAAAAGTAGCTCGAAGTGGTACGGTACTGCTCGCCAGTTCTATTAGCTTGAACTTAGCTTGACACTTTACCGCGTGTCTAGATATCGTTCATTATATTGTTTAAAAATTCGTATAATAAACAATAACATTCCATAACATTTAGGTACATATAATATTTTGATTATAAGTAAAAGACATATTTGCATGAATTTATTTAAATATTTTCAGGCTTAGAGATATTAAATGCTAAAAATCGAAAAAAAATCTATGATCGTGACCAGCTAACAAAATCGTATGTAGTACTAATTTTACAACTAAGATAGTACCCATAAATGGATTCAGTACAAGGTGCGAGATGTGGGTGCATGGAAAATGTCATGAAAATAGAAATTTTATCTTTGCCTAAATGACATAATTAGGTACCCACCTACTTTGTTAAACTTGTTACTTCAAACAACCTACTTCGCGTCGGGGATAAGTTGACACTCATCTTGTTTTTAGAATATTTTAATTGCTTATAGAAGTGAGAAATGGTGAAGAGCTTATAGAAATAGGAGAGAAGAAAATACTGTAAAAAAATATAATATTTTAAAGTGCAATTAACAGTGCTGAATAATACTGAAAAATTGTCCGATTTTTGTAACAACCAGGTCCATTCTGCCCTATAGTATATAAGCAGTAAATTAATACGTTTTCAGATTGTTTATATAACTATAAACAATCTGATAACGTATTAATTTACCGCTTACTAGCGGCGGTCCGGGGCTCGATACAATTGACCATGAAAACTTTTAGTGATGCTGATGACATTATTTTGTTTGCTTTTTTATGATTGCAATCTGCCACCTGGACAGCGAAATTATTTTGACCAATAGTATTATTTCCTAGGTATCGATGTAGTGGTGTCGTTGTGTGCCAAAAGTGCTAATCCGATGTTTTATATAGTTTTGAGGTATAAGAAATATTAATATGTACATTTTCGTAAACCTGCACAGAGTTCCACAAAAAAAGTTAATAATTAATAAAAGGTATACGATTTAAAGTATTTAGTGCAAATTATTTTAAAAATTTCTTTCCTCAATCATCCACTCATAACTACATAAACTTTAACTATGCTAAATTTCATATGAAGCAGCAGCATGTTAGCAGAATTTTCGTAAGATGAGACAAAGCATGTTTTCACGTATTAATATATAGATTAATCTATAGTCTATACTATTAATCGACACTTCATATATATTTATGACGTAAATATTACATTATCAATAAAGATAAATCGCTTTCGATTACTTAGAAACGGGATTACACGTTACTATAATAAACATTATATTCCACTGTCAAACAGAGCCCAAATTAATGCCTATTCACCGCAATATCGAACTTCCGACGAGACTACAGTTTCGATTTAAACCTGTCTAAGATATTTCATCTTGAAAATTTCATTTTTTCATCTTATAATTAGAATGTTAGCTATATTAACTTATACTTAAAGCAATTAAACAAAATTTAGTTAAACTAACAAACCTAAGAATCATTTGGAAAAGGCTACAATGTTATCTAAAACTGAGGACACATCAATTTATGCGTGTAAATTATTACAATAACTATTTCGTATGTGTAATAACAATATGCATTATACAATGAAATTATTAGGGCAAATCATAATATAAACGTTTTAATTAAATTCCAAACTGAGTGACAGACAAATTATTTTATCGGTGTAATTTCAGAAATGTATTGAATTTATGTCAAGTAATGTCGGATAAATATTGAATATTAATTAAATCGAATAAATTAATTGATAACATTATATGAGTAATTATATCAAACATATTGTATACTAAGTACCTATATTATATATTAAGTAATAAGTAGCTAGGAACCTACTATAGAAATAAAAGGAACATATTTTTTTACTTATGATATATCATTCAATTCATTCATCTCTTTTCCCTTACAAAATGGAGGACTTCAGAGAAAAGACAAGAATTTAGAAAAACAAATTAATGTTTAATTCGGACAGTTTTCTACTTAATGTAATCACCACTCGAGAAAATTGTACCTTTTATTATTATTTTATCGGTAAAATTTATATGCATAAAATATGTTTTTTTTGCCATTGTTGGTGCAGATTTCGGGTATTTTTTATGCATATTTTCGTGCATATAATGACCATTTTATGTTGCATATAATGCGGTCTCTACTAATAAGTAATACCTCTACATATGTATCCAATGGGGGATATACAAATCAAAATATTTTGATTTGTAATCTTTTTTATTAAAGAAACGTACATATGTAATTAATTCTTTAATATTAAAAAAATAATTTTCCCTTTTAATTTTTTTAAAATGCAACGTGATGTCAAATTCGAAGACGAATAATTTCTTTAATTTAACCGCTCTGCATCTCCTTTACAAAACTTAATTTTTAATTTTATTTCTCACAAAAATATACAGAACAATTGTCCGCTTTCATCTATATCACACGCTTGGATCTAAATTACATATGATTTTCGTTTCAATGTTATACAACAGAAGATAAAAAGGGATAATAATTTTCTTTAAATGTGTATTTAGGACTTTTACCTAATTTCACGGCATTTCCGTATAAAACTAATGTAAAAATCAATAAAACTTTTTTAAACACAATTAAAAAAATACTTACTTTCTTGGTATCGTCCATTTTGACCGCAAACCAGTTAATTTTTAGATTTCGAGTCAGAATTACAGGCTCAAAGTTCGGCACCCTAAGCAGTATGCCATAAAAATACGGATGGTCGTAGGTGTGAGAGCCTATTCCCACTTGTCGTCCAAATCTACGAATTTCAATCTGACGACAAGTATGAATAGCTTCATATAAAATGTTCTGCCACTGGAACTTCCGATTAAAATAAGGATCCGATACACGACAGTGGGAATGGGCTCTAACAATAAATAAAAAAATATAACATAAAATATGTTCGTTGGGGTCCATTTTAACCCCACGATACCAGTTAAGATCTTCTTTCAACAACTTCATCATTTGTCGATTTCCAAGACATGAAGGCAATTTGTATTATATTCTCTTGTACGAATGTGATCAACGTTGATTGAATGTAACTATGTTCGAGCATGGCTCTGTTAAGTATTCGATCGACTTTGCATAAGATTGTCACGCTTACCGACATCTAAAATATATTTTGTTAAATGCTATTAAAATATTTTAACACTGTTTATAAAACAGCACATCCTTACCGCGATTTACCTCGTAGTTACATGTGGAAAACACTGAACACGGAAGAACTTTTATCTTAAAGAACTAAGTTAGTCTTTTAGTTTAGAAGAAGTATGTTTTTAAGAAATGACAAGGTACGGTTTTAAAACAAGATTAAGCGATTCTAATGGTTTTAGAAACATAGAAATGAAAACAAGACATTTTAAGATGTGATTACCTACATGTGCACATCTCTGAAAGTTTTCGTCTTACTTCGGGACTATGTACTATACTATCATACTAAGTGCGATTTATCGGATAAGTGACTACACGTGTCAATTTAAAGTTGACTATAAATGAACAATATTCAACCTAAATTACGCACTTGCGGTTGCCGCCTAGGTGGTTCGTTTTTAACCGGCTTCAAAAGAGGATTATATGGGTGATTCTTCAAACTTTGGTTAACTTGATGTTACCAATTAATTTAATATTTGCAACTAGGCAATTCAAAAAAGTTCATCTTAATTCGTCATTGGTCACACTTTCATTTATGTCATATTTCATTTATGTCATAATATTTTTTATTATAGATAATAGTTTGATAGTGAGATAATGAGATAATTTTCATAACTTACTAAAGCGAACGCATCGATATTAAATTAAATAATACGACCAAAATAGCATCAGACATTTTGTTTTTAGTGCAATCACCTTCTATGTTGCTGAAACAAGCGCTGTCAGTCTATCAGTTGTTGCACAAAACACAAATAATATTATTGTGACAAAATTTTGTAAAATAAAGGCGAGTGATCAATAATAATGATCAAAAATAAATAAATGAATGGATAATTAATATTATGTTTTGATTTAAATTACGAATTGACGAGTGAATTACTGCTATTCTCTACGTTAAATTACGTCGCATTAATACAAAAAGTCAGATTTTTTTGAACCGTCAATTATTATTAAGTGTTCGGCTTGTACTTATTATAAACATGCCACATGAGGTACCTAATACCTCATTAAAAAATCATTGATTATTCTTAAGCACCCATATCTAGACACGCGGTAGCGTGTCAAAGCCAAGTTCAAGCAAACAGAACTGGCGAGTCGCACCGTGTGTAGTATTA
>DVXP01003370.1:0-11396 GCA_018235645.1 Junonia grisea
AGTATTTTTTCAAAATCTTGCATAGAGTTCCACAAAAATGTTAATTAAAAAAAACTGTGACGGTTACAGGCTTAATTATTTCTTTTAGAAACCTCGGCGAATAGCTTGGCTATCCTCGAGTACTACTATTCTTTGGCTAGCAAACGTGTATCAGCGCCACCTTGTTCGTCCACTCGCTGTAGATAGGCTGTTTGCGTATGAATGCCTCTTTGTCACCAGCGAACCTCTATGTGCAACCAACATGTCCAACCGAGTGGACAACACGTGGTTCGAAAGAAATGCTGGACATGAAGATTGATGGCCAGTCGCCGACGCAGTTCCTCGCGTGTACCACATACGAGCAATGTGCGATCGACTTAGTATGCTTGAGGCGGTCCCATGGCGCTATGGAACAGATGTAGTGAGCGTTCGTTCATGGAAATCGTGACCACAAGAAGTTGTAGAATTCGAATGAGACGCCCTTACTCTTACACTTACGCGACATGCCCTTAATACTTATCAGAATAAATTATACTTTTTATAATTTTTCTTTAATAGAAATTGCAGTGTAAGTATGACTTTGTAATTTGACTTTAGTAAGCTTAAAAAATAATACGAACGGTACTATTTAAGTGCTTGTTTTTAGCAATACACTAAGTAAGAAAAGTATATATCGACGAAATTATATTAATAGATGCAGATATATTTGCCTATAATATATAATATGTACTTAGGTACCTACTATTCGTATTTAAACAGTATTTCGGATGAGACTGTACGGTATTATAGCTCTAAATGTTAATAAAAAGTAAAATTAGAGGCGGGTGGCTAGTTACACTAATTTTTTTATATTTTTATACTTAATACCTTCTGATATTATAGGTTACTTGTAATAATAGATTACCTCTGCGTATCAATCAACTTTTATTTGTAAGTTTTGACCTAAACTTATTACAATTTTTAATTTGTCATTGTTTAGTTAGTTAAAAATATTGACTTACTCAAGTTTAAAAAAAGACACTGACCCTGAATTATAATTTCACGAAATAAAGAATAAATCCGACCTCTAGAAAGGTTAAGAGCGCATCACTTTATTTGCGTCTTGCATAGAGACGATCTCGAAGGCGGGACAAGTTTTTCTAACGTTTCGATCTTAAAATATGCGTGGCAGTATATGATAATTATATTTTATATGATTTTAGTTATTTTTTGGTTACTTGACCTTTTCGATCTTTATTGACACTATTAAAAAAAAACGCTCCTGAATAAGTAAAGTTCGATATTTAGTCATAAGTATTTCTAACTATACATATATAATTAGCGTGTGTTTGATTTTTAAATTCAACATTGTAAATGTATGTATGTATTTAGGCATTGGCATAGGCGTAGGCGTATTTTAAAGAGTGGTTTTTAATATTATAAATATAATGATAAGATAGACTGTTCTTTAAATCGTAGCATGTTTAAGTCAATTAGAGTGTTTTCGTGAGTATTGAAAATTGCAGATTTTGACATGTTTTATCGGCATTTTTACTTTGCCACAATTTTTTTTCTTTTGGCATGTATGGTTTTGGGGGGGGGGGGGGGGTCATGTCCCCTGCGACCTATAAAGAATTCTAATAAATTATCCCCACATAAACCCCGTATATTTTTGAATCTTTACAATATGAACCTTCGAACCGCGCCTGGCTGTGTGTTTAGAAACTCGTTATTTAATAATTACCTTTTGCATGTCTGTAATCTAATAGCTTAGTTTGAAATTATAGTAAGTCCTTCCTTATTGATTTAAACAATAACATCTTTGAAATAACAAATATTAAAGCATTCCATGAACCATATTACTATTCAGATTTGGGAAATAGGGAAGAACTGGGAAAGATCAAATCTTTTGTAAATCCAACAGTTTGAAGAATGTTTGATCGATCTGATCAAGCTCTGATCTCTTTTTTGAGAAGAGACTTTATGAATGAAAGCACAAAAAACTGACCTAGTTTTCATAAGCTAAAATTGTGTTTAAATTCATTTCGTGTTCCGAAATGAAGGAAAGTATAATGAGAAATTCTCCGGAAGCCGGAGTAAATTTTGCATTCATATATTTATGTAAGCTAAGTCTGCTAAGTCGCAGTAGAGCAGTATGGCGGATAAAGCTCTAATCGTATTCCATAACATTAGAGTAGGCCTTTAGAGAGGCTATGGGACATTTATATGGTTTTAGGTACTTTACTTTTCTGAAATTAACGGTTGCCAATATAAAAAGGATGACTAACTTGTCCCTAAGAAAAAATAGCTCTCCAAAGCTTAATGAATTTAGATCTTTACTGAAAATGCTATCTATGGATTTTATAAATATCTAATGCATTTAAACGCATAGAAATGGACGCATTTGTTTGTATTGATTGTGCTAATAAAGTATTATACAAGTTTTTTTATTTTATTTTAGTTCAAACAAAAACTTACTAAAAGATGTACCTTGACCCAATACATTCACGTTGAAGTGGATATTTCATGTGTGGTGTATGGTGACAAATTCTTAAGTAAATAGATTCGAATAAATCCTTCAAAATATACCTACTGCGTGAGTGCGTTGCGCACACATCGCTACATCAGTGCGATGACGATCATAGTTGATATTCGGGGAGCCGGTATATCGACACTGTATGTCTTCTGCCATTTGACATTAAGTTAGAACGTCGAAGCCGGGAGAAATGTATAAAAGAATTAGCTCGAAGCGTCAAAGCATCAGTCGCTCATTTGGCATCTAAGTAACCAAACCTAACTAATCAACCATGAAAGTGGTACGTTGAGGATAAATTGTAGTTTTTTAGTTTTACAATTTGATTTACCTAATATTGTAATGATTATATTAATTTCGTATTTGTATTATTTTAGATCATTGTCGCCCTTGCCTTTGTGGCTCTCGCCGCCAGTGCCGCCGTGGACGTTCCCCATCCTGAAATTAAAATTAAAATTCTCCGTTCGGAATACGACCAAAAACCCGAGGGTAGCTACTCTTTTAGGTGGGCATTGAAAATAACTTTATATCTTTGTATTAACTATTAGTAATATAACAAAGTCGTTAATTTAAAATATTTCAACATCTTAACTTAATCTTAGTAAATCTAAAAAAACATATGTTAATTTCAGCTTCGAAACTGAAAACGGTATCCAACGTGTCGAAAATGGTGAAATAAAGGAAGCTCTGGACGAGGAGAACAAGCCTCACCCCGTCGTAGTCGTCCGTGGCTCATACTCCTACCCTAGCGAAGACGGCAAGCCCGAGACCGTTAACTACTATGCTGACGAGACCGGCTACCACGCTGAGGGAGACTCCATCCCCAAGCCCGTCTCCAGGAGATAAACAACCAATGACAACGCTAAACTTTTCCATGAATAATTGATTTAATACTCAAAATAGTTTAGTCAATTATACATGGAATAATGTAAGGACTGTTCGTGTTAAAGGAAAAAACGTTTACCATTTTGAGTGATCTGGCGCAGCATCCGCCGTGAAACACTCCTACTGATTCTCTATGATGCTCACTGCCATAATCTTTTGTACGTTTTTATTGTTTGTTACGTTAACATGGTTTGTACAGCAAATAAACTTCATTGATTAAGAATTTCTTTTGTTTTTATTATTCTTTTTTATTAAGATAAAATTAAATCATATAAGAATTAGTAAATCGAAAAACATTAAAATGTATGTTTATTTAAAAATAATTCCATTAAAATTTTTTGGTAAACAAAAACATAAATATTAAAATTATGTAAGTTTATTATATATGAAAACTTAATATAATATTATAAATATACATTGCACCCCTAAAAGAAGAGTCACGTAAGTCTAAAAATGTGTATGACCTGAAAATGCACTTTAAAACGTTAGATACTATAGAAATTTTAGAATTGGTAGATATTTTAAGTGCCTGGCGGAGAAGGACGCGAGGGTCTACGACCAGACTCCGCCTTTCGTCAAAGCGGCGGAAGTGCGTCCTACCCTGCCAGCGTCCTCGAAGCGCTCAGGCGGCAGGAGCAGCGAAGGGCACACACGACGTGGTACATCCGTCTCCGCGGAGATCGGTACACGCACAAACGCGTCGTGAGTGCGATCCTGCCGGCCTTCGAGGCCTGGATGCTTAGGAAGCGACGAGTCACGTTCCGACTTACACAGGTGCTGACTGGTCACGGTTGCTTTGGAAAGTACCTGTGTAGGATTGGACGCGAGGCGACGGCGGTTTGCCACCACAGCAAATCGGGCGAAATCTCTCCCTGCGAAGTCGTGTCGGCGATGCTACGCAAGGAATCGGCTTGGGAGGCCGTAGCCGACATCTGTGAGACCGTCGTGGTCCAGAAGAAGACTACGGGGTGGGTTCGGGAGAACCAAACTATTTACAAAATTTTTGACTCTAGAAAATTTTTTTTTCTTTCTACTTAATACTATCTCGTCTATGTGATAAGCAGTCACCCAAGGCGGTATGTTTAGAATATAAAGTAAAAAGACGTGTACGTTTGTTCCAGATGTCAGTTCTGCGCGAAAACGTTCACGCGCAAGGAGCACATGGTGAACCACGTGCGCAAGCACACGGGCGAGACGCCGCACCGCTGCGAGATCTGCAAGAAGAGCTTCACGCGCAAGGAGCACTTCATGAACCACGTCATGTGGCACACCGGTACGGACACACGACGAGCTGTTTCTTTTATATTGGACGATATTGTTAGTTCGATAGGTACCGACTCCTGGGAGAGGTCAGCTTACTCACTAAAAACTCTTGTGATGGCCGTCATGAACCAGGTCATATGACAAACTAGAACGAACATACGACTTGCCCTTTTATTTAGTTATGCTAGGGAAATCTGCGAAAGATATCTGACTCATGAGGGAGGTCTAGTTAGGTTCTAACGCACTAAAACTCCGCCACGGCGTGACGGTATGTCCACTTGCCCAGCTTTTGTTTTTTTCATCCTCAAAATCTTCAATACATACCCGATTCATGAGGGAGTTCGTATGATGTGAAATTCATACACACCGAAACCCCTGCTATGGCTGTCATTAGCACAGACTACAGAAACGGAAAGGTTGTTGTTGTCGCTCCTTCAACGCAAGCGCGCTTTTGAGAAAAGTAATACTTTTACATCGATTTAGTTAACACAATTAACTCATATCAAAATTTTCGTATCTATCTCGCATTCCGCTGAATATTAAAATTTTGTATTCTTATGCCATATTTTTAAGTCGCCACAAGTCCTGCAAGACTGAGCGCGAAACCGCAAACGATAACAATTGTAGCGGTTAATGTCATAAAAATATCTTCAGAATTCGATAAGTGCTAAAATTACGGTACGCGTATTACTGCTACCTTCCGTGACATCGATAAATAACGGTTAGCCGGGAAAAAGTCACCGAGAAGTTTGCGGCATTCTAAACTATTAAGAGTAGCTAATAAACTTATAAAACAATATAATTTAGATTTATTTATTGCCGGTAAGTCAGCAGTTTAACATATATTACAATAAATTTTAATTATTGATAAACATTTCAAAAGAATGATAAGTATTTCATTAAAATACTCTCTTTAAGAATATTAAAATGTGCGTGATATACCAACAAGACAACATTTCAATTAGAAACTCCAATAAAGCTTACAATTAGTACTAAGCTGTAATTTTTATTTTCGCAGACTTTTTTAGATGTTCAAGTCATCAAAAGTGTAGTGTTTTAACCCTTTAAAGATAGCATGATTGATGTTGTTTCTTCTTCACTATCATTTTGTGGTTATCTTTTAAACTTTTTATTGATTTAAAATAATCTTTTTAGCATAGTCCTACATTGACTGGTTTAGCAACCTTTTATTTAAAACTTGTAAATCGATGTACGTAGCTAAGTAGTTGGGATTATCCAAGCCTGCACCAAAACGAAAGGTTAGTACCAGTGGTGCAGAAAGTAAGAGAACAATTTAATGATTCAACTCAATTCACAAACCGGTCTTTCAAAAATCATATACATTACCGTTACTAACATATAATTATCCTATTGCATATGAAATATATATCGATAAAATAATCTGCAAGTGTTACCGTCGTAACATAGTTGCATCATTGATTGTTAACATATTATTTTCTGCCCCACAAAAATAGGTGAAACGCCGCACCATTGTCAAATATGCGGCAAGAAGTATACTAGGAAGGAGCATTTAGTGAACCATATGCGATCACACACAAATGACACTCCATTCAGATGTGATCTGTGCGGCAAGTCCTTCACGAGAAAGGAACACTTCACCAATCACATACTGTGGCATACGGGTCAGTAGACTTTTTATTAGAAGCTGCTTGCGTTACCATTGTTTAAGTAAAGAGTTATTATATAAGATGTTCGATTTTTAATTGCGGACGTTCAAATTTATTGGACTAACACTCCACAAAAATATACAAATATTTGAGCGCCAATGTTCTCGCGTCTCGTAGTGAGCAAGTGCTGTCTTGTCTACGTTTATTTATTACGAATACAAGTAAACTAAACATGTGAGTCGCATGCCATAAATAATGTGGTACCACGCGCGAAAGCAATAGTTCCCCAAAATTTAAAGTATAAAAAATATTTTTTGACATTTTTTTTTAACTTCTGTATTGTGTGATACCCTTATGGAATTTCTTCCATCTCTCCCATTCGACTATCCGCACTTAAAAATCGAACTATATATTTTAAACAAAATGATCATTAGTATTCATTACTTCCAGGCGAGACGCCCCACCGTTGCGACTTCTGCTCGAAAACGTTCACCCGCAAGGAGCACCTGTTGAACCACGTGCGACAACACACGGGCGAGTCCCCGCACCGGTGCAACTTCTGCGCCAAGTCGTTCACGCGCCGCGAGCACCTCATCAACCACGTGCGCCAGCACACCGGCGAGACGCCCTTCCAGTGCGGGTACTGCCCCAAGGCGTTCACTAGGAAGGACCATCTCGGTGAGTATCCTTACTATTATATTATAAAAGCGAAGGTCCAATTACGCCGTTACGCCGGCAAAACGGCGTGATTTGAGTAAAAGTTAAAATGGTTATGACTGACACCTTGGATTGTGACATTGGCTATGTTTTACCCCAAAAAAATAAATTTCGGGTATTACATCATTTTTATGTCAAGCTGTCCTATACCGCCTTATATTTATCAAGTTAACTTGATAAAAACAATAAATAATAAACAACATGTTTCTAACGATAACCCATTGTTTCCAGTGAACCATGTCCGCCAGCACACGGGCGAGTCCCCCCACAAGTGTTCCTATTGCACGAAATCCTTCACTCGCAAGGAGCACTTGACGAACCACGTGCGGCAGCACACAGGCGAGTCGCCGCACCGCTGCACCTACTGCGCCAAGTCGTTCACCAGGAAGGAACATCTCACCAATCATATAAGGTGAGATACAAAAAATACGTCCCAGATATTATACATAATCTATAGAGATTTCCTTTGACGGTATAAAAGATGTATTTTTAACGTAACGTCTAATTACTCGTTACTATGTGCTGCGTGCACGAAAAAGTTGACGTCATTGTCCCGTTCCGCAAGCGTGAGCGCGGCACGAACGAGAGTAAGGCGTGATCGGCACGGATTTCTGTGTATTGTACTACTGTAAGAGCCTATTCCCACTAGTCGTGTGTCAGATCCGGATGTTCCGGTGGCAGAACATTTTATATGAAACTATTCACACTTGTCGTCCGATTAAAAATATGACATACGACAAATGTTAATGTTGTCACGTCAAACTACCGTCTGTAAACCTGTCTGTAAACAAACTTTTTTTTTATAATCGTATAGTACTAACACTTTTTTATATGTATTTGTTTATGCATGCCTAGGTTTATCTAATTAGTAGTCTTTCCTAGAATAACAAAGCAATGCTGTGCTACAGGCATTTAAACAATAAAAAATAATCATAATCCAATATTTGCATGATAACGAGCATAATTTTAAATCAAGGTAAGGTTTATTACCAATTTTAGAACAAAAAAAGAGTTGTATACAACAAATCGATCCATACGAATTGCGAACGGCATTCGTGGGCAGTCCCCTCGCCTTGCAGTAGCACAGCATTGTGCATTCCGATTTGGGCTCTACCGAGCTGAACTCACATCCCCTCCCCTATAGGTTATAATAACAATAATAATCAAATCGGAATGTACTCTGTTGTGCAGACAGCATACGGGGGAGACTCCTCACAAGTGCACGTATTGCTCGCGCGCGTTCACGCGGAAGGAACACCTCAACCAACACATCAGACAGCATACTGGGGACATGCCACACACCTGCTCGTACTGTAACAAGAGCTTCACGAGGAAAGAACACCTTATCACTCATGTCCGGTATGTACATTGAAGGGAAATGAGAATTTAGTAATATCTAAGATTTACATCGTCATATAGCTTAAGGTATCCTGGCAGGTAATTTGATTTTTTGATAATAAAAAAAATCGATATGCTATTTTTTATAGGCTATCTTACCTTACACTTTTAGAATAATTACAGGTATATGGGAACTGGCTGAGTCGGATATCAGTAATAGTCATAAAAAAATCTGTCTTCACAGTCTACTCTAACGGAATTTTATATTGTTTAAAACAAAAAAATCATATAAAACTAATTGTTGCAGGCAACACACGGGCGAGACGCCGTTCAAGTGCACGTACTGCTCGAAGTCGTTCTCCCGCAAGGAGCACCTCACGAACCACGTGCACCTGCACACGGGCGAGACGCCGCACAAGTGCCCCTTCTGCACCAAGACCTTCTCCCGGAAGGAGCATCTCACCAACCACGTCAGGTGAGTCTTGATAATAAAATGTGTTGTTTAAAGCAGGGTTTTACGATAAGCAACTGGATTTTACAATTTAACAACGTTGCGTATGCACACCTCACGTGTACCTGCACATACGTGAGACGCCGCTTAGGTGTTTCTTCTGTAGTAAGACCTCGAGGAAGGAGCACTTTATTAACCATGCCAGTTGAGGGACTGTGGAGTTTGTGGTAGAGCATTGTTAGGTTTGTGACCAACCGCTAATGTCTTGCTATATCCATATATCACAAGAAGCATCAAAATATTCTTGCATAGTAGTGGAACTGGGTATTATGAAATTTTACATTTTCAAAAGTAAAGAAAAAGCTTTTAATTTAGAATAATTTACTGTCGTCCTGCTTTAAAACAATCAGATTAAATTTTGCATAAAATTTAATTATATTTTTCTTACAATACTAGCTTTTGTCGCCGTGATATCGTTTTTCGCTCTAAAAAAATGCAACTCTATCGGGCACAGCTCATTTTTTCAAGATATCATCTGCAAAATTTCGTGGCAATCGGTTCAGCAGTTAAACTTGAAAATGGAACAAACAAGAAACCTATATCCCAATCAATAATATAAGCAAGGAATTACCATACAAAATTCAAAACCATCGTATCTATTACAGGATACACACAGGTGAATCTCCACACCGGTGCGAATTCTGCCACAAGACATTCACCCGCAAGGAGCACCTGACGAATCACCTCAAGCAGCACACGGGCGACACGCCGCACACTTGCAAAGTCTGTACCAAGCCTTTCACGAGGAAGGAGCACCTTATCACGCATATGAGGTAGGTTGTTTTATGTTAATCTGAATCTAGCTTGAAAATTTTCTCATTAATATTACTGCTAGACTGTCATGTAATGTAGCTAACTTTCTACAGATATCAGAAAATGTCCTAACTTATAATTTATCCTAATCCTAATTTAAAATTCCTCAATTTTATCTCAAAACTATTATTTTTCTTATTAAAGTGAGAATGCACAAGATTAACAAATATGTTGAGAAAAATGAAAAGGTTATCTTTTCTTCTTTCACTATTCACTATCTTTCATTTTCTTCGACATTAATGTAAAAGTAAAGTTAATAGCCAATTTATAGACTAATATGGTCTATACAATTTATTGAAAAATTTTGATATGGAGATTGGTTAAATGAGTTAAGAATTTATGTTTTTTTTTTTTTTTTATCAGATCGCACAGTTGTGGGGAGCGGCCATTTAGCTGCGCGGAATGCGGCAAGTCGTTCCCGTTGAAAGGAAATTTACTTTTCCACGAACGGTCGCATAATAAGAGCTCAAATTCCGCAAACAAGTCCTTCCGGTGTGAGATCTGCTCGAAGGAATTCATGTGCAAAGGTAAGTCAATTAAAAGAAAGTATTTTTTTTGTAAGAAACAGACAAAATAACTGTAATTGTTCCTATGGCAAAAGCTTCCGCTATAGACGGCAACTCGGCCTCTTACGACCGAAAATAGAATCCTCATAACAAAAACCTGGTCATGGTGTGAAAACCGCCACGGTTTGGCGAAAGGCGGGCTCAAATCCCGCTGTGACAATACTGATTTGATATAAAAAAAGATTAAGATGTATTTAAAAATATAAAAATGTATTTTATTTGATATAAACTTTTTTATGATTATTTATAGTTGAAAAGTACGGCACACAAAATTTATGAAAATTATTTTTTTTTTCCAGGTCATCTAGTAACGCACAGACGGACGCATACCGAAGCAGTAGAAAATGCAGCGAGTACGGAGCCGGCGGCCGAGGGCGAGGACTGCGGGGACTGCAACAAGTGCGAGAAGGACACGCCCGAGAGGACGGAGAGGAAACACGATACTAGGTAAGTTTGAATGTATGTTTGTGGCAATTTAATAAGTTAATCTCTTTAAAAAGTATTACAGTTTAAGTATGTTTGTGGCAATTTAATAAGTTAATCTCTTTAAAAAGTATTACAGTTTAATTCGATATTATGACAACATGAATGTTCACCTCATAATTAAGTTGAAATAATCAGCCAGTTGCTAACTATTCATTTTAGTAGTTATTCCCTAATTTGAACCAATAAAAAATAATTAATTTATCAATATATTTTTTCTAATTTAGCTACATTTTTTTTTTGTTTTGTGGGTGGGTAACAAAGGTAACATAATTTTTTCCAAATTCTCAGAGCATCATCGGAAAGTATAGCTCCTGAAACAAATACCGCACAAAGTCAGACAACTAGCTCAGCTGTCATGCAAATTACTAGCCAGGTGAGTTTTCTAGCTTTTAATGTATAGTTTCCTAGAATTATATTACCCTGTGACTTAGAGGCTTGGTTATGTCTTCAGAAGTGGTCACTCAAATCTTTTATATCATCTATCAATATGTTGTATTGTTAAAGAACTTAATGTTGAAGAATCTTGCTAATCCTGAACCGCAATCTAAAAAAACCAGCATTAGAATGAAATCAATCTAATAATAAATTTGAAAAATTTATTAAACCCCCGACATCGTATTAAATACGACTATGATGCCACAGACAGACAGACAGACACACACACAGACAGACAGACAAACACGTCAAACTTATAAAAG
>DVXP01003371.1:0-11395 GCA_018235645.1 Junonia grisea
ACAAAATGCGTTGCCGACCTTTTAGGGGGTATGGAGGAGGAATGGATGGGGAATTAATGGGGAAGGGGTGGGGAATTAAGCCTCCGGTACCCTCACTCACGCGGCGAAACAAGATGCAAGCGTAATTTTACGCCGGTTTATTAAAATGATTCAATCAATAAAAAATAAATGAGGAAGGTATATTGGTCTACAATATAATATAGCTGATAAAATTTTGGAGGTTTCTAATGTGACCGTAAATAAACACATTTATTATTACAAACGCTCCCTCTAGCTAAACTAACTTAAAAATTAAAAACGACGCGTTTATTTAAACGCAGCGTTCAAACCTAGTCTGCGCTATCATTGGCGCCACGTGTACCGACCCAGATGCGAATAAGGACACGCATAGCCCTATGCAATTTTGCATACCGCCTGCATCGAGACATATTGCGCCTTTTGATTATTTTTATTTTAATTTTTTTAACTAGGGGTGGCATCAATATCTAATCTTTATTATTTATCTAACTACCTACATATAGATATCAATGCCAATCGTTGTAATTTTATACTCGAAAACAGGTTTATCTATCCAAACTAAATGTTTAAGCTTTTTTGAATTATTTAGTAGATTGCTTATATATAATTATGTTTGCTGAAAATAGCGTGTCTAGCGGTTCTGCATTTATCACATTTTTTTGTAAGAAATGAAGTCAATTATTTCATTTCTTTCATTAATTTTAAGTTAGTTTAGGAATTTTGTCAAATTGAACCTGCATGCATGGAACCCTGTCACGATTTTATAGTACCATGTTGTCATAGGAATACGTCATAGGAATGTCATACATACGAGTATAATTGGCAAAAATATCACTGGATGACATGGTCATATACACAGGTCTGTCAACTCATAGGGTGGGGGTAGTATAGATAATAGTGAAAGACGTAGTGCGTCTTTCTGCCGCTTGGGGCAGATAGGGTCCGGATCGTTTTCTCGGGTAGCCAATGAAAGCAATATAAAAATACGTAGAGGTTGTTGTTAACAGCTGTCAATGAAGAAATATATGTCAAGTCAAATTTATTTCTTCTAAGAAATATATATTTCAATTTTAATATTGATTTTAAAGTCAATTTAACAATTTTTCACAACAGTATTTTCGTATATTTATCACAAATATTATGATATACTTCATAACACTATTTTTGACTAAAGACCGCGAACTGTCATGAGCTTACCTGACAATATTTAAATAAAATTCCCTACGATCGACGCGCACGTGAACAAATGAAGAACTAATTACGTCGATGCTAGCCGTGATAGTCGCCGCTATGTCAAAATAGGCGAGTTCCCAGACCTGTGTATATGACCATGGTCGCCAGCGACATTTCAGATTTGCAGCGACTAAAGCCGCTGTATCACCAGCGACTGTCTAGACGTGACTTTTTACAGCGACTGAAATCGCTGCCGTCAGTACGCACCTTTAGTGTGTTATGAAATGCAATTCTTACTTTAAAACTAGGTAGTAAAATTAAATAGGTACTTAAAATTATATCTTGATTATATCTATTACTTTTTATTTACAGATAGATATAATAGATATTTATCTACGATTTATTTATTTTTTGAATTTTATTAGAGACGTTAAAATAATTTTATTAATAATCTGTGTTCTGAGCATTAAAGCGTCCATTTTATAAAAAGAAGTATCAATTTTGACAATAGAAAGCAATGTTTTACCGATATTAACTAAGTTTAGTGAGTGAATAAATCATATAATACGCCAAAGAATCCTATATTAGATATAATATATATTACTCGTTACGTTACATGAATCATATCGTAATTTTAAATTATCAAAATAAATGATTTTACTGTGACAAGGTCTATTACAAAACATTTGTAATTTGAATCTATATGATCTGTCTAGTTTTGTTTGTATGGGGTTAAGTAAAAGATACTTTCGATGGTGTTTTTGGATTATGAAACAGTGATTATCAAGTTCAAGTGGAAATGGTTCGAGGTTAGTATAATCTATTTACATAAATAAACATTGCATACTGCAGTGATATGCTTAAATTTAATTCTTTGTTTCCGTTTTCGAAGAATACGTTTTTAACGAGCACAGCATATACTCAACCAAGCATACTATACCATGTGATTCCGACTCAAAAGACTGTAGTTATTATTTTTGATGTACCTTCATGTAAAAAATAATAAGACTACTTCCCCAAATTTTAAATTAATAAATATATTTTATTATTAATGTATAATTAAAATATATTTTATTATTAATAATTTCCATTTTAAATGTATGACATATTCCTGCTAGAAGTAAAACTTTAATTACCTTAAGAAAATAGTTAATTACAAACTCCATTTTATTATATGTTTAATAAAATTTTGCCAATATTTAACACATGTGGCATATCACTTAAAAGGTTTATGCTATTGGACAGGTGCAGTATAGATAAAAATCTTATCATTATAAACAACCAACATTCAAGTGACAATATGACACCATAATAAATTAAAACTTATTAAATTTTATTATAGTGACACTGGCAGAATATTTTGTGCATTAAAAGCGCAAATGCACGCCATGTCAATTAAAAAAAAATACTTTATAAAAATTAACATTTTAATTGATTCTTTGCAATCTTCAATATATGTCTTTAATAATAATTTATTTTTTTAGTAAATACTTTGATGACCACCCAAGAGGGTGTAAAAACTCCTCACAGGATTGAATTGTGTGAAGAGAAACAAGTGAAACCCACAAGAACTTACAGAAAAAGAAGGTAACCTAAAATAAAAAATTCATTGCCATGAATTATGTAAAAATAATAAAATTTCTTTAGCCCCTTAATGACTGAAAGTGACTTGACTGATGGTTTCTTATTTATTGCAGAATTATTGCAACTGCTACCCTAAAGACTGAAAATGAAGAACTAAACTCTGAACCTCCCATTAAGAAGTCAGATTTAAAGTCTAAGCCGTTGAAGGCTTCCAATGGCATAATTACAAATATGACGAATGGTAATTCAGCTCGGTCGAGGGCGACGCGGGCTGCGGCTCGGTCTGCAGAAAGTCACAAACTCACAGAGTATTTCAAAGAGGAACTTAAGAGCCCTAAAGCGGAAGCTCCTCCACCGTCTTCTCCGCTGGGGAAAAACATAAAAACAGAACATAAATTAAATGGAAATACAAACCACAAGTTGACAGAGTATTTTCCAGTGAGGCGGAGTGTAAGGAAAACATCAAAATGTGTAATGGCAGAAAAAATGAGAGACCTAGAGAGGGCTATAAGGGAACAAAGAGAAGATGGGCTGCAGGTAATATGACTTTCCATTGAAATGATTTTTATTGCTAACAAATCGTCTTGTAAGTGAGGATTTATTTTGTTTGGCACAAAAAAAGAATACATTGTTCATAATTTTTTTATTCTCAATAATTTACTATAACACATATTTTTGTAAGTTAATGGCATAGTATTAAAAAAATTAATTTGTAAATATAGAAAATTGATAAGTTTTTGGTGATTACTTATATTAACTTAAAATATTAGTAATTAACTTAAAATAATAGTATTTGAAATTTAAAATATGATGTATATAGAATTAAATTATAACAAAAGCAGTTCACTCTGGCTCTGCACGGACTAAATAAATGTTATGAAGAGGAATATATAATATAGTCCATATTAATCGGGGATAATGTAGCATTCTGATGGTAAAAGAATTTTTAAATGAGTCCTGCAGTTTTTGAGTTTATTCTTTACATACATATAAATCTTTCCCCTTTACAATAAGTGTAAAAGTATATATTTCTATACATAACATAGTATTTTAATTAAATTGCATAAGTTATGAATATTGCAATATATATAAATCTCAGTCTGAAAATGAAATGTGTTAGATAAAATTTCTTAGATAAAGTCACAAACTTACTTGCATAATAGTAGTAGATAAAATAATATGAGATGAGCTAACTTATAATAGATTGAGTGCAAAAGATAAGACTTCATTCAAGGTTTTAAATTTAAAATTTTGCTGAGATAAATTATAACATAACAAGAAACTGTACATACTATTTTTATATATGCTATACATATATAATTAAAATAACATATATACATATTGTATGTATAAATTCATATGCAATTTCTCTTTGGAATGTCCATGTACAGTTTAAATAGACAAAGTATAACAATTAAAAAAAAAATAACTTAATTTTCTAGAATAAGTTGTACCTGCAACTTTGCCAGTATAGTATTTATAAAATTTATTTGGCATATATATTTAATTCCCTAGTTGAGTCCTTTTAGTTATGTTATTGTAACAAAAACTAGCCTACGTCCTTGTATAAAGTCTCATCACTGCTATGTCGTAAAAAAGTTAATAATTAAACAGGCAGACAAAACTATTTCCACAATTATAATATTACCAAGTTTTCCCCGCGGCTACACGTTGATATAGCATTTATCTTGATAAAAATAATGTAAGAAATGTTTCTTTTGAGATCAGCTCATTGTTCCAAAATAAAAAAGTATCGTTTTATTTAGCTTGAGTTCCTAAGTTTAAATCTGACATATTTTGTCGCAATTATTTCAGTAATTACAGCGAGAATGCAAAATAAACACGCATCTCTGCATTTAAATGGTTAATGCGCGGTATAGCTAGTACCTATAATAATAAGGTTTTATTACTCTAAATTCTACACATTATCTATACCTGTCTATTTGAATTCCTCCAAGATTGTTTTAAAGAATAAGAGTAAATAAACCATTATAAAATACAATAATAATTGCTTCAGGTATGAATTATCATCATAATATAAAGAAAAAATGGTAAAATGCAAGTCACACTCGCCCACGTTTCCGATCACTGGCACTAGATTCAGTAGATTCAAGCTTGGCCGGTTTTTTATTGTTATTAGGATATGCGCCATATAAATAGGTACTCGTCTTTTACTATTAAAATGATCCAAGCTTTAAAGGTCAGGCAAGCAACCCGATAGACGGACGACTTCCGTTTAGAATTATTAGAAATAGGGTTCTTTAGGTATCCAACCGTAAACAAATTATTATTGTTCCTGGAAGATAGTATAATTCGAAAAAAAAACGTATGCTTAGACTTGGAAATTTTTTATATAAAACTAATATAATAAAAACTTTTAACAACCCCCTTTTGAGTCGGAAATTAAAAATAAATTAATCTTTGAATATATAGAGAAATTTGGGCAAGTAGGTATATGTTTTTATAACCTCAATACCTATAGAGATTCACAAGAAAAGGATTTTATAGAACTCTACCTACGAAGGGGTCATAGGTTTGTATGCAAAATACACTAGACCAAAGCCGCGGGAAATTAAATGGTAATAAAAGTCAAAATTTCTAACACTATGTAAATTAAAGTAAAAATTGACTATCCTCAGGTGGCTAATTTCGAGGGTAAAGGTCGCGGCGTGATAGCGACCCGCCCGTTCGGACGCGGCCAGTTCGTGGTGGAGTACTCTGGCGAGCTCGTGGGAGTCGCGGAGGCTCGCGAGAGGGAGCACAAGTACGCCCAGGACCCGAATGCTGGCTGTTATATGTATTACTTCAGACTTCAAGATCAACAGTATTGGTGAGTTGATGACTGACTCGTAGGAATAGTCCAAACAAAATTAATAAAAAATGACTTAACAAAAAGCAACTTAACTCTAAATTCAACAGAATTCTAAAAACGATTAAAATAAATCTCTTTAGTATTGACGCGACCGCCGAAACGGGTCGCCTCGGTCGGTTGGTGAACCACTCGCGCAACGGCAACCTGCTGACCAAGGCGCTGTGGGTGGACGGGCCGCGCCTCGTGCTGCTCGCGGCGCACGACATCGCGCCCGGCGAGGAGCTCACCTACGACTACGGCGACCGCTCGCGGGAGTCGCTGCGCCACCACCCCTGGCTGGCGCTCTGACTCGGACCTGGTGAGTGACAGCTCGCACATCACTCGCACATACACACACCACTTACGGCGACAAATTTGATCTCTTACGCACTTGCAGTTGGTCGCGGGGGCAACTGGTAACCGCACATGACGGCCACATAATTTTAACCACGGCAGTTGATAGGAGAGCTGCTATCCGCTTCAAGAACAGCTGTCAACCGTTGCAACAACCGCCTAAGGGGTCAACCGTAACTGCGTAAGAGCGCTTAGTAAACGCTCACGACAGCAGTTTACGATCGGTATCGAGATACCACCTAATAGCTTATTTCTATTATATATGCGTCTTTCTAGCATAGTTATCTGCTTTCGATCAAGAACATTCTTTTATTTTATCTTTTTAAGATTAAATAATACAAATTTATTTTTTCTCAAACTACTATTTTCTTTTTTCAGGACTCTCCAGAAATCTTAGTTGGACTAAAAACAAATATTTATTAATTTAATTTAGTTAATAATAAAAAGTTTGTTAAATTCGTTTTGTTTGAGATTGCATACAGCTATAATGTTAAGTAGTGAGACAAGTGGCCTAACAAACATTGACATCTTAATAGGCTAGGCTCGTAACTATTAAACTGCCTTATGTCATTCAAACTGTGTGTATAATTGTATGTTACAGATATAATTATGCTGTAATGATGTCATTATGGTCTAGGTATTGTCTAGGAAAGAATGTTATAATCGGTTACAGGTGAGGTTTCAGTTTTGGTGTAAATCAGAATATGCCCGTAATAGATGTATTGATATTGTTACATTGTCAAAATATTTATTGACAATAAGGAAAATGTAATGATAATGATGACTTAATTTGAAGCACACATTAAAGAAATGAATCTGCTTCATTTTGTAAAACAAAATAGTGAATATCAGTATTTTCTATGTCTATGTATAATGTATATTTTATTTTGGAAATTTGGCAAAATTATAATATTTTTTTAATAGACAAATAAAGTTATTTTTTATTATATAAGATGTAACCGTTTGGACAGTTATTACTTAATTTATGATCACTTTTATATCCTGTATTATTGTTTTATCATCATAAAAAGTTCCTGTTAGAGAACAGTGCATAATAGTGATTCACATAAGGATCGGTAAGAGTAAGGTACAAAAAAAATTCTCACATTCAAAGAATATTTATTAGAAGTAGAAAGATTTTGAGACAGTTTTCCAAGCATTTTAGTTTATTTTGTATTTTATAAAATATCTCTAAATTATTTATATAATATAAACATTTGATGAACTTAAATATAACTCTTTGTATTTGGCACTCTAGTTTTAGTAACTAAAGCCTATCCAATGAACAGACAAATCAAATCGTCTTTATATAATTTACAGTTATACCTAACTTTTCCTATTCAGGTATTATCTAGTTTTGTTACGAAAGTAAGCACTTACTAACTCGATTATGGTCAAGACACAAACTCTCGAATAGTTTACATATTTATCACTAGTTTATAAACTATTTCATAAGTATTTTAATTTTGTGGAAGACACGAGGTTGTAAGTGTTGCTCACCGATTGAACATTTACGAAGCATGTTAAGAATTAGTGTTTGAATATTTTAAAATATAAATGTTTTGTGTCAAAATTATGAATATTGTATGTTTTATTGAATGAACAAACACCCACCGAAATGACATCCTGTTCGGTCACATTAAACGGGCGTAATTCAAGTTTATTTAAAGTGTAAGTTACTTGAAGAAATGACTAGCCCTGTTGACGCTATTATCACTAATCAAACTATTTACCATGAAAGTAAGAAAAGATAACTAAAATTACTATGAGAATTAAGCACGTCCATTACTATTAATGTATGTGACAATTTGAATACTCTGAATTGATCGGAATTATCATTGTTTTACCGTGTTTAAAATTATTCTAAATTATTACGAGTTCAATAACGAAACTTGTATCAGTTGATTCTTGATAAGCGATTGTGATAGAGGCTGCAACTGTGTCTAAGAGATGTCTTCCCAGGCTATGAATATGACTCAAAATAATATGATTTGAATATATAAGATTAGCAATTATCCTACACGGTAACTAAACAGTAAATTAAATGATCATAAAATATTCAACGATTTATAGACTGGGATCACATAGCCATATACCTTAGGAGAATTTGTAATACAATCGATTTTTATAATTAATAAAGCTATTGCAGCGGGTGAAACGCGTGATCACCAAATTATTAATTATATTTCGTAATAAGTGTTGATAGAATACGAACGGTTGCGGTTTGTCAGTCGTTGATAACGTTTGCTACTTAGATAAGGACACTGACTATAATTCTGTTTCTTCCTTTCTTAATTTTAAGCCAAAAATGTAACGACTGATAGATCTTTTAGTTATTAGGACCTTTATACCAAACATAATATTGGTTGACTTTAATATAAATTGTATGTAAATAATGCTGCTGGATTAATAATCACATTTTTACTCGCACTTGATTGATATTAATAGATCGAGTTGATTTCTTCTTACTATTGCCACACTACTTTATCTAAATTAAGATATTTTAAGACTGAATTTCAGGCATTTAAAAAGTTACACTTCGCTTAGAATACATAGCACATTTAAATTATTTTTTTCTTTTTTTTTTTTCAAAAATCCAGCAACATTATCGCTATAAATAGCATTGCTTTTTGTAGTTCCTATTCCCATTTCATAATGTAATGCCTTTTGGGATTAACTAACCTTTCTATAATAATAATACTGCCTTCGAATAAGGGCTATATTTTACTAATCTGAAGAAATCATTGTAATTTCTAACATATAATATACTTAAAACTTTGTTAAATTACATAAATAATGAATTAATTATGCAATGTAATTTAAAATGTTAGATTAATGTACATTAAATAGAATAATATATTTTGGAAAACAATGTTTCGTATTTTGTTTAATTAAAACTAATTGTAGAGTATTAATCAATTGCTTTTAGAATTACTTAGTGCCTGCTTTAAAAAAAAAAAAGTTTTGTCGGGCAAATAAAAAATTTCACGAGCATTCTTTAAAATTCTTACCTTATACACAAATTAACTATATCAAAATATTAACATACACTTTCAAATAATTTAGAAATGAATTTATTTTAGTCCAATGGTTGTTTTCTCACAGCAGTTAAAATAAAAAGTTAGTGAACATAAAATATAGTTAAATGTGGTAACAAAAAACAATTTTAGGAAAGATAATAAATATTTAATATTTAACTATATGTTAAAATTAAAAATACGTTAAAAAAGTTAAGCTCGTTCAGGTTAGCGTTTTTCGTCCAGCAACGTTTGCGAAATATAAAAAGCGCAGGAATTGTGGTGTAAACTCGGCCAGAAGTGGTAGTTAATTTTTTTTTATAACATGATTTATCGGTAAAAGTATTAAATTGAATTACCATTGAATTAACACGTCACTGAATAAGTTCTCCTGTAAAATGGTTATATGTTTATGTAACAATAGTCTTAACTTCTGTGAGGAAGCACCCTAACATTATGAAATCGAATTTCTCACAGGGTGACCGGAGCTTTAGGACATTTAAATCATAATTCAGTTTTAATATTTGTTTTGAAACGGACTTTAATATTGAATTAAGTCGAATGAATTGTAGGTGAATAAACGATATGAAACTTAACATTTTTCGTTTTATTTACATTTATTTTGTCTCAATAACTAATATATTATCGAAAAAAAAATTCATATTTTAACTTATTACATGACTCTTTACTTCGTACTTATTCGCATTAATGATTGTTTGGCAAACAAAGCGATGGCTGCTTTCTTATTCTAATAATATACACGATAATATAGTCCCAAGATTTTGCACAGTGTAATAAAAAAGCAGTAAAACGTGCGGTCAGCCACCCGCGAACTTTACCGTTATAAAGATTTTACATTGCACACAACTTCGATCTTTTATATAATGATAGTATTCACTAATATCTACCTTGATTTTATTTTAAACAAAAATAAATTTTAAACTTATTGTTTTTCATTTTTTTTTCGAAATTGTTTTGTGTTGAAAAATAGATATAAATTAATTAATTTACATTGATTTATATAACCACTGCCCTATAATATTAAATAGTGAGGAAATAAAATTAAAATAATTATGATTTTGTGTTTTATTATTTGTATGTATCAGTATGAAAAGTTTCTAAACAAAAACTTGAAAACAAAACAACTATTTTCAAATATTATTTTTATTGACTGATAATATTTGAAGTATGGCATTACAAGTATGGATTAAACAATTTATGAATAAAATTGAATTGGATGTTTGGAGACCTGGAGAATGACCTTGAATTGCATAAATAATTAAGCTTGCCTACTAATAAAATTTAAGTAGCTGAAGTTAGACCAGCCGTATACAAATAGTTTGCTTTTAAATTTTTTCTCCTTTTACAATGACAACTACATAATTGCGAGTATCTCAATAAATATCCTTTATTTTGTAAGGCAATGTTTCGCAGAGATCGTTCTTCTGATTTATTATTTCCATGCTTTTATCAAATACATTGGCAAATTATAATATAAATCAATCATTACGCTACCGCAACATTGTGATGCATCTTTAAGTAATACAACTGGGCTTGAGATTCCAATTCTTGTAGCGACCTGACTACCGGCGCCATTTGACTCACGTGATCCTGTGAATATTAAAAAATATAAAAGTTGTAAACGTAACAATATATTTTCTAGCAGACTTATGAAATCAGTACGCTTAGCGCGTTACTTAGTTTAAAGTATTGATACCTTTCGATAATGCAATTAAAAGCAAATCTTTGTATTCTTTCATTACTTTTGCATATATTTATCAGTAATGCCTGCAATAAACATTTCATGTTTCAATATTTAGAGGCTTTGTCAATGTATGGATATCGAAAACTATCAACAATTCGTACTACAAATACGTACGTACTAAATAACACACAATAAACAAATCTAACGCGAGTATACAGTATTGTGATATTACCTGATATCCAGTACCAACTTGCTTCCTCTTCTGACCGTAGACAACTTTCCCGTCAAACTCATTGCACGGCACTTTCATATCAGTCTCTATTTGCTGAATGGTAATGTTCAGATGATCTTCAATGTCCGCCAAGTACTAAAATAAATTTAAACATTTAGTATATCCCCACCAGTACTTATCTTTATTCAAATTGAGCGCCATAAATATGAAAAAAATGGAATGTTTCTCTATAGATGACATATGACATTAGTAGAATTACAGCTTTTTTTTAATGGGATAGGGCGGCAAACGAGCTAACAGATCACCTGATGGAAAGTGAATACTGTCGCTCATGGACATTTGCAACACCAAAGGAGCTACAAAATGCGTTGCCGGCCTTTCATTGTATGGAGGGGGAATTAATGGGGAAGGGGTGGGGAATTGGGCCTCCGGTACCCTCACTCACGCGGCGAAACACGACG
>DVXP01003372.1:0-11391 GCA_018235645.1 Junonia grisea
AGAAACTCCGTCATCCGATTAAAATCCGGATCCTACACACAACAAGTGGGAATGGGGTCTTAGGGTATATCGAAATTTCAGCGGTATTTAGTTGTGTTATAGATATATCATATCTAATAATAAAATAGAGCATTTTCTGTCTGTGGCTTAGTCTATCATTACATACTTTCATTACATTTCTCGCTGGAAATAGTTTTTGTTTTAGGCTTTTTCCCACCTCTCTTTCTTTATACAATGTTTAAAAAATATCTAAGTAATTTCTATACATAGATAGTCAACGTACTTATGTCAATGAAGCCAAGAGAAACAAGCATAAGATTGAAAAAATTATTAAACCTCCGACATCGTATACAATACGACATGAGGACCTTAAACTGTTGGAAGATAATTCTTTTTATAAATTATATCATATTTTATAAATTATATCATATAATAATACACACACACACATACACACGCATGCATATACATACATAATTTTTCGAGTTATTCTCAATAAGCCCTTTCATTTGATACCCATAATTATTGTAGAAATACAATAAAAATAATTGTTCTGCTAGTCTGCTTGTTGGATTTTCTGCCATATTAAATTTAGAATGACGTCACGCATTTTATTGTATACTGTCATCCAAACTAAATATTTATGAAATATTTCAGCTCAATCGGTTGAAAACATCTGCTTCAAAATAGAGTAGTAAAAATCCACGCGAAAAAACTACATTTACTTATTGTAAGACAATTTCGAAACGGCTGGACCGATTTTGATATAACATGTCTAAGAACCACCGCTAGAAAACCCTCTTTCAAAAAAATCCAAAAAAACTGGAACCAAATTGGTTCACCCGTTTAGGTGCTACGGTGCCACAGACAGACACACAGATACAGACAAACATAGCGGTCAAACTTATAACACTTTTTTTTTTGTTCGGGGGTTAATAAAAAAACAACTTTTTTTTATTTGAATATTTATTAACTTGAATGTCTTTAGGATAATTTTTATGATCACAACTGTATCTAAGTACAAAAATTGAGATTCCAAATTACTGTAAAATGGTAATTTATATTTATCGACTAGATTTAATACCATTATGCTTATATTGTATGAAAGTATAAATGCTAAACAATTAATTAATTCGTGCAAGTTTGTGTTTAGCCACGCAGACAGTAGATTTCCACTGTTGTATGTACATTGTACATAACTACATAATAGACTAATAGAACATTACGTAAACCAAATTTATTTGTGCGGCTTGTATAATTATGCATATTAAATTGTTTTAAATGCTTAAATTTTGTTATAATGAAATAGGATAAAAACATCAACCCTATTAGAAGCTGAGTATTTTAACCAATTATGAATTAAATTAACATCATATTAACTAAAACACAAATATAATTAAAATTATAATTGTACCTATCTAATATTTTGGGGCTCAATTGTCTATAACAAATACTTTATATTTTCTTCTTAGTACTTAGGTATCTATAATAAAGACTGTTTTAATTATTTCTAAAACCAGTTTTCTTTAATGTTTTGTCGTATAAAAATTGTAAGAATTGAAATTATTTTCAAGGTAAAACCCAGAACCTATAGGTATGTTACTTATGTATATTCATGTTAGTTAAAGGTGACAATTTTTCAATACATTATTTAGACCAATACGTCATTTATTGTTAGAAACCCAATTTAAGATGTAAAAATATTTCGATTTTTTAAATATTGCGTTTAAATAAAAAAAAAACACATTCTTAATCACCTACGTTTACACAAGAACGTGCGAGATTATAATAATGTACCTAATAGGAATGGGCACATGTGTAAGTTTGATTACGATATCATATTGACATACATATTTACTACAAGTTGCAACTTACAACGGTATAAAGGGTTAATGGTCGCGTGCTTATTCCCATTGATAACAAACGTACATATGTGCAGGTTTTAGGGATATTTAGCGTCGTCTAGGTAAATATTTTTTTGGTTATCATAATACTCAAGGAGAACTTTGTTAAGTGTGAGGTGTTACTTTTTTTAATATTTTATATTTCTGTATCGCTCCTAGCGCCAGGCCGGGCGGCCCCGGGCTTGTGGTAGGCGGGCGCGGCGCTCTTGCTGCGCGGCTTGCGGCGCACGCGGCGACGCACGCGCCGCATCTTGCTGAGCTGCGCGGGCGGCGCCTGCGCACGACTGCTCTTAGTCTCTACTTCCAACTTCAGCCGCGCGAACATGTCGTAGTTGGTTATTGTGCACATTTTACCTAAAATACGTAGAAAATATTTAAAATAAAATAATTGTGAAATTAATCTATGTACCTACTATGTATTTTGTCTTCCATTTCATTTTACTGATGCTTATTTAAACACTTAATATAGTTTTACAATATTATTTATTTATTTTTATATTATTTTTATAACGTTAATTACATTAAGCGTAAATTATTTAATTGTACACCTTTGTTATATTTTAGCACATTTATTATATAATACATGTTTATATAATAATAAGTAAAGCACTATTACATGAATACGGTAAAACATTAAAAGCATCACATTACAACCTTAACATAATAACGGAACATTACGCACCATTGCAGTACTCTTCGCCGCACTCGGAGCATGACACGATGCGTGTTTCCGTCACACCCGAACGGGTCTTAGTTTTTCGAATCATGTTGTTTTTCGCATATTCCCTTTTATCTCTTGCTTTAGTTCTTAATTCTGATTTACCTAGTTCTATCAGCCTACAAAATAATCTTAATATTGAAATAATACAAAAAATAATTGTAGGATTTTTTTTGTAATTGGTTATGTAACACTTGTAATAACAACTTTTTGAAACATTTGTCTTAAAAAGTAAATAGTTATTACTAGATATGATTAGGTATCTCTTATTAGACATTTTATAACTATAAGATTTAATCTTACCTGTTAAAATACTCCTCATCCAGTTTAGATTTCGGTCTAATAGAAGTGAGCATTCGCCATTCGATGGGTACTGCACAAAGTTCATCGAATTTCAATCCTTGCATTTCCACTGGGATTGGATCCATGAACGTAAAATGTTTTTCTTCGTAGCCACGCGTACCTAGTTTTTCATAGGCCCTTATCTCTTTTTTAGATGTCTTCGTTTTATGGTCTTCGGGTCTATCTTTAATTTTAACATCGTCGGGTTTAACCTTTTAAAACGTATAATATGTTTAATTAAAGTAACAAAAAGCTATTTATTAAATGCTGATGGCAAACCTTTTCTGGTCTTGTTTTAAAATCCGGCACTTTGTCTAATACTTCACGGTATTCTTCAGCTGTATTTATAACAACTTTAGATAAATCAAGCATAGGAGCTTCATCTTTCTTTTTGTCAAACAAATCATCGAGCTTAGACATTTTAAATATGTTAAAATGTAACAAAAATAAGTCGCCTTAGTTTCACTTTATCGCAACTTAAGACTGAAAACTGGCATCCATCTCAATCGATTTAACTTTGTTTTGCTATGTCCTAGTAACTGTTAAATCAATACGCAACCTCAGTAAACTTAATTCATAAAAAAAAAAATTTCACAACAATTATATAAATGCGACGATGTAGTTTACAATAAAATATTGTATAATGTACTAAAATTTATTGTTTTGCGTTTTCAATCTTAAAGTTTCGTGCTCTAAATTTTGTTCTTGTTCTTCGTCTTTATCATTAAAATCTTTTTTGAATAAAACAAATTTGTCACTATTTCTTTTCGTGTTATCTAGATCTCTCAAACTATACTTAGGATTTCGCTCGTTAATGTCATCTGTCCATAGCTTTTTGCTACCGTATTTATCATTTATAAATTTTTGAGATAACGTAAATCTTTTAGTAGGAGAGAGATTCGGAGACTTTTTTTGCTCAAACCTTTCGTCTCCAGTTATTTGCGCTAAGGAGGTGAATTCCGGTACTGCATTATTTACAGTATCACCTGTAAAAGTAGCAAAATCTTGGCTAGACCTCTTATTTCTCCAATATGATTGGCTTAATGAGTTTCTTTGTTTGATGTTTGAATCCATGGTTTTTTCGCTTCTAGTAGGAGGACTTGGAGATCGACTATCTTCACTGGACTGCGATACGTATTGTCTTGCTGGTGGTCGGTACTTTTGACGAATTTTTCTTTTTTGTGTATAAAAAGGGTCTTTTTCACTTTGTTTTTTGTATTGTGCTACAGGCTTATTCGCTCCCCATTTAGGCCTACTTTCAATATCTTTTTTGTATCTTTCTTCTGATCTAAGACGGCGATCTTTTTTTGTATTGCGGTGAAAATATTGGGGAGCGTTTTCATCTATCTTTGAATAATTTTTATCAACATATCGTACAATATCATCTTTTTCTATTCTTTCACATACCTGTGTTGGTGTATCAATATCAGTTTGAGTATAAGCGTCTTTAGTCCTAAGGGTTCGATATTTTCTAGGCGTTAGCACTTTTTCTAATTCCTCTAACTCGTGTAAATTATTTATAGAATTGAGCGACATGCTATATAAATTTTTATTTTGTGGAACTAAAACAGCTAGTTGTATATTACTTGACTGGTTATTGATTAGTTCAGCAGCATTTGTTATTCCAATTGGCACAATATTAAATTGATTATCTGTTAAAGTAAGAGGTGGCACATTGTGGATGAATAAATTTAAATTACTCGCCGGTAGTGATCGAGGTGAGTTAAATGCTGTAGTTTGTTGCGAGTTATTTTCTTTATTTTGAGTAGATTGTACATTATAGGTTCTATTACTCTTAGTTGGACTACAAGTTTTCGTTGGACTTGGTTGTTCTATGTCACAATGTTCAATTTTATTTGTTTCCTTCGAATCAAACGTTTCATTGAAATTAGTTGCTTGTCGATGGCAGTTGAATTTTTTTTCTTTGTCTTGTTTTGCTTTTTTTTCTGCGTCTTCTAGTGCCTTCTTTAATGCTTCTAATTTTCTATGCTCAAATAATTGTTTTTCTTTTGCTTTTCTCTTCTCATCTTCTAATCTTAATCGATCTTCTTCTTGTTGTCTCTGAATTCTCAGTTCTTCAATACGTTCTTCTCTTAGTTTTCTTTCTCTTTCTTCTTGTCGAAGTTTTTCTCGTTCTTCTAATTGGATTAATATAGCAGACTGTAGTTCTAAAGCTTTAATACGCTTTGTTTCTCTTTGAGCTTTGATTTCTGGTTCTATCGGCACATTTTGTCCCCTGAGAAATGTTCTACAAAAAATGTAAAAATGTAAAAAAATTAAGAATTTTGTTCTCATTTTTTTAAAAATATCACTGTCTAAAAATTACATTTATACGCACCTTCCCTCGTCACTACCATTATATGAAGATCGATCATAATCCAATCCTGAATTAGTGGAACTTCTCTGGTCCACAACTAAGACTTCAGATGCGCTATCTATCATATTAAGCCCTCGTTCCACCCAAGATGGAGTGCCTTTCTTTTGGTTTTGCATCTAAAAGAAAGTTACCTAGTTTGACTATCTGATATGAATGAAAAACATAGGGCAATTTACCTCGCGAATTTCAAATGAAAGCTGATGAATAAACAAAATAAATTTGAGTTTTAAACGTTCCATTATTCGGTTATTCTATATGAATCGGCATTGACATTGAATTAACAATAGTAATAAATAATCAATACGTTTATTTTCTATAATTACCTGAGGTAACCTGGCAGTGGGGGCAGTGGGCTCCCACAGCCGCCCGGTGGCGACCCCCCTGTCCCCCCATCGAGGACGACCCTCGTCTAGGCCGGACGTGCTTCGCGCAGACAGAGCGCCGTCTGTCATACCTGATTGCCCACTTGAAGGTTGTTTTCTACAAAAAAAAAAACTTCTATATTTAATGTTTATGTTAAAACGAAACAGGAAGGATTTAACGGAATTTTATTTAATTTATTTAATAATTTATTACTTTAATGGTATTTTGACATTTTATGGAAGATAATAATATTAAAAATGAATACCTATTGTGGAAAAATATATACGAGTACCTACTTAGATACATCTAACGGCGTCAACACAAAAAGATCCTTATCAAGTAATCTTTTGTTATTTATTTTTAGATAATAATTTTTATATTGCAACCGCCACGTTCGTCGACAAACAACACAATAAATTCCAAAAATTATCGGAACAAAAGCTCAGGCGGTAATTGTTACAGAGCAATGACCGGTTATACGGTCTAATCACTTGACCGTCTACGCCCCATTTTCGGCATTTCCATCGGTCAAGAAGGGTTGTTCCTAATTCCAAATAGCAATCGAGGTCGAGTTCCAAGAAATATTTATTAACTTTTGTTTCAGAAGGAAATAAAAGTAATTTACAGAAATATGATTTTTCTTTAAATATAATAAAGCAAACACTTAACCGCCTTTTGCATGAAATAAACTATAATACAGGAAAGGTAAATCAAATAGAAATGTTTGCACCTAGTTTCAATTAATTCAGTACCAAAGGCAAATCATCAAGAAACATCTAAATCAGTATATATACCTGTTTTCTTTTTCTTCTTGTTGCCAAGCCACAACGGGGTTATTATTATGATTGTTGGTAACTTCATGGAACGTCCCACATTGATTCCTGATGTTCATGTGGTTGATTGTTTCACTGCCGTAGCCCGAGGTATCTCCTTCTCCGTCTTCATCGTAGAATGCAAATCTTTTCGCACTTGAAACGTTTCTGTTTAAAACCTCCTTACTCCTTCTATCTTCTAATGATTTTTTTACTTCGATGTTATGAATAGGTGGTAAACTTGGACTTCTTTGTCTTTGGACAGGTTCTTGATATTCGTATGAGGATTGTTTATGTAGCTCGAGGGAACTAGCAAATTGATTTCGCACTTGTAAACGATTTCTATATCGTTCCCCCGATCCCCACGGAAGATATAGATGTGACATCTCTTCTGCAAAGAATTCAAAATAAATTTGAGTTTATTTAGTAGTTTTTATATGTGTTTTAGTAGTAGAGCTCCTTTTATGTCGAAAGTCTTTTTCAAATGCGCGTGTTTTTTTAAAGAAAGCATCCAAGATTTCCCCTTTACGTGGTTACTTAAGGGCTTTATGTTTTGTCGATAAAGCATGTAAGTAGAACAGCGGAAGGAATGCATGCCAACGGTGTACCTATTTATGCCTGTTCTGTACTTATGGTGATTATAAAAACTTATTACTGTGTTATCTTTTTATATTACCATAGTTGAGTTTCAAAATATGTCATAATTATGTGTGTAATATTAAAGTTTCTCGAAATTAACTTTTTAAAAAATTTAAAATTACACAAAAATTAATTTCAATCTAATTTTTATATGCAAAGAATATCTATCTTTGCATTGTTGCTTTAATTAGCGGAATATATTTTAAGATCAACTAGATTGTGGTAGGTATATTTTGTTAGTTGCATTTCGCTACGCTTTCATGCGCAATAAATTCACGAGCGAAATTGTTTTTGTTATACTTATTATTATTTTAACGCTACGGTCGCTACGTCCATTTTTATGTAATATCTTAATAGACACTTAATTGTAAGTGACACCTGTGTATTCCAAGTAAAAACCAGGTCTTGAATATATTAAACTGGCTGCTGCCCGCGTCTTTGTCCCTGTCGAATTTGTGGGTTTTCATCTTTCCCGCGGAACCCTAATCCCGTTCCGAAAATCGTAGTTCAGTTGAGATAATTTACAAATAAAAATAAGTACAATTTTGAATCTAATTAAATACTAAAATAAAAGAAGCTTACTTATAACCTTCTTACAACTCTCGTAAACGTAAACTCGTAAACATAATATGTACCTACATACAAACATTATAGTAGTATCCACATCGTTTTAGAATAATTATTAAGCGCAGAATATTTTTTTCTAGATTTATATCTATCTTAGTAATGAAAAATAAAACCGTTTTTGAAAGTTAATATGTAATTCATAACATTAGAATGTTACTCGTTTCTTTTCAACTAATAGCATGATTTCTTTTTAAATTAAAATTTAATATTAACGATAGATACAAAGAGGTGAATGAATTAGTTCAGCCTTGAAGGTGTCATGATACATTGTTTCGACCACAACTGCTCCGCTAACGATGCTATTCTATACATCTTACTACTGTTATAAATGCGAAAGTTTGTGAAGATGGTTAGATGTTTGTTGCTCTTTTACACAAAAACTACTAAACAGATTTTAATAAAACGGTACTAAGGAATGAGGATTATATCAGAATAAAATATTGGCAATTTTAAAGGTATCTATCTATTTAGATAAAATAAATTCCACGCGGGCTAACTGCGAGCGTCAGTTAACGCTGTTCTAGCCCTTTATTAAAGCATATAACGATACAATTTAGATTGTGTTTAGAATGTTTGGCTAAAATATGTATAATTGTATAAAAATGTTTTTCTTATTAGATAGCAGTGTTCCGTTTTTATCCATTCAACAGTTCAGTAAGTACTCCGGAAGTTGCCAATTGACAATCGTCACTCAAAGTAAATGACCGGAAGTAACACAATAACTATTTTCAAACTTTTAGGAAGGGAATTGTGACTGACATCTTTTATAATGCTGAATATCTAATTGTTATTTGTACACAAGAGTTTGTTTGTTTGTGGCGTTAATCTCTGAATACTTAGTGCCTGGTCTACTGGAATTTTTTTTGGGACAAGTACCAAAAATATTAACCGTTTTGGGACATACTAATGCTAATAATTAATAAAAGCCAAACCTTGAGGCAAAACTAGTAAAAAACTAATAAAATTGATTTAAAAGTTTTGTGCAAGTAATCATAAAGATTTAAATTGAATGGACCATCGTATGTATGTCTTGCTTTCTAATTGTAAAGTATTCTATAAAGAATCGATGCGTGATCGTACAGATATATATCATAGATTTCAAATCCAGAGCATGATCGCTATTAAAATAGCTTTTAGATTTCTAAATCATAAACGATTTGTTAGTTAGTTACACACTGTACAGCTTATTTTGTAATAACAATCGTTTGGTGGTCAGATACGAAGATTAAATGAAAAGTTTTTATGATAGAAAGATAAATATTACCGAATAAACTAATGTTATTATCAAGCAAGCAAATCATTCAATTTTAAATTAAAAGATCCAATTGTATAAAAGTATGGTATCATTTATTAGTGTTCAAAAATGGACATGAAAATTATTCTCACGGTTTTGTAAATTGTGTGAAAAATAAATAGTTATACGTAGGTACGTACCGACCCAAAACTGTAAACGTTTTTTTATCAAGTTTTCTTCAACGCGTGTTTCGTGCAAGCAAGTTGACTATTACGACGACAATGGTACATTACTTGACTGCTACTTCTAGACGAAGCCGCGACCGTGAATTGTTGCAAAACAGTGCGAACCAGCGTGCACGCGCATGCCACAACAGAGCACTCGAGCTGTGTAAAAAATGCATGCGGTACGCACCTCTTTCCTGTGCCCACTGCTGTTTCTTTTGCTGTACTAGAGACACGGGCTTGCCCACTGACAGCATCGCACTATAATATACATTACACTTTCTAATGCCCCGTATTGCACACGCGTTGCGTTTCCTCCCAATGGCAGCACAGTTACGGTGCACCGGCTAATGAGTGCTCCGGAGTGCTCTTTAAAAGCAGACGCCCGCGCATAGGTGGATGAGCGTCGCGGTTCGCTTCACTCGTGCACTCATTGTTTGCGTATTCTGAATTACTGAATACTCAGACAATACGACAATAATAAAGTGTTTTATATGAACGGCATTCTGCTGAGTCGGCCGCTACAGTACTGTTCGAACCACCACCCGCTGCTCCTCCCCTAACCACAGTCACGATGTCTAGACATTTTCAGGCGTTATTATTTCAGCGGTCGACACGCAACGTGGATACTTCAGACGTAAGGCTCGGTAAAGCCCCCGGTCGATATTATTGTCATAGTAACGTTTGTTTTACGTGCGAGTAAGGAAATGTGCCTTTTTCTCATTTGCATTTAGGCCACGAAAGCGAGACGCAGAAATTATGTTAGAATTAATTTACCTTCTAACTCCGTTGTATAATTTTGAGAAATGATCGTTAGCTAACTTGTTATTAATTAAAAAGTAGGCAAATTATTTGTACTTTTATAATACGTTGCTTCAAGTTTTTATTTTAAATACTTTTAATTAAAATTGATATTTTAACTCTGAAACGTGTACTTTTAGCTATACTATGTTAAATTGTAACAAGGTTGTTTCTGTATGTATTATAATATAGAATATGAAATATTATGCTAAAAATCTATTAACATTTTAGTGAATGTAAACGGAACTACGGATACTTGACAACGCATTTAATCCACGCGCTATTATTTCTTTAATTTATTAATTCGATTATTTACTCAGTGCTTCCAATACTCTATTGAAAAGCTACGTTTCTGAGCTTTAGCGTGCGTTGCTCTGAAGAAGCAATTTTATGTTTGTAATGCTTAGGTAGCTTCAGTATAGACTAAATCAGTTTGTAGGGTCTCCACCCTCATCTCACGTTCTCTACCTAGAAGAGTACCTACCTACTACCTAGAGAGAAGTACGTGTGCGTGTCGAGCCACGCGCATGAAGGGTTCCGTAGTTTCCATCATAATATACGGTCAATCTATGTACATAATCTTTAAAACGAACTTATTTCGTAACAAGTAATATGTTTACCTTAATATTTTTCTATGAAATTTGGGCGAAATATTTTTTTTAACTTTGATTTACATACAAATCGTGACAATTTTCTCTTTTCTTTTCTTCAAGGTATATACCTACTACTCTCGTGAATTTTTTGAAGCAGCGGTTTAGTGAGTAGAGGGGGAGGGGACACTCGACTCTAAGAAAAATTGACACTATAAAGCTTATCTAATATTACTTAAACGGCTCCTCGCTCGGAAAAGTGGTTTTCCCAGACTCATGTTTTTAAACGACCTATCCTACGATACCCCACACTATGAGATAAATGAGAATAAATATTTTTGGCCTCGCTTTACATATAGGAGACACCCTAAAAAAATTTTTTTAAGAGATTTTATTGTACGACTTTCTCGGCGTAATTCATATGTATACTTATGCCGAACAGATTTCTAGTATTAAGCACCTCCTGCATATTAAGCAGTTCCGTTTTGACTACGGAACCCTAAAAAAGAGGTGCAACAAGCGGTTTTCGCATTTTGTCTCCTGACAAACTAACAATCCAACAGATAATTTGAAATTATATTAGAAGCCAATTAATTGTAATGGGTACATATTTAACATAGAATCATGCTTTATAAGCAGTGGCGTAGCTAGACAGTCTAGGGCCCTGGGGCAAATTAAAAAAGGGGGCCCCTCATTGGCGATAAACTAAAAAAATATATCGTCACCTTTTTTGTTATAGTCTACCATGCACTACGCAATA
>DVXP01003373.1:0-11390 GCA_018235645.1 Junonia grisea
ACGTCTAGGGGGAGGGGTACAGAACAACGTTACGGTGCGTTACATGTGGGGGGGGGGTCTAAAGTCTTCAAAAATTACGTTACGTAATATTTGAACGACCCCTTCAGTCCTTCAAAAGGTCCAAATTTTACTGTATAGAAAGATAAGTAAAACCTTACAAATTCAGCCTAAAACATTTAACTAATGTTCAATCAATACTATGGATTGATAGTATATAATAATATCAAATATGGGTTCCATATCATACATAATAAAAACAAAATTACGTAATGTGATGTACGTTTTAATTTACTGACACATTATTATTGTTAGATAAGTAGGTATTATCAGTATATCTAATGAAACGAATCGAGTGTTAACAGAGCAATTGTTTGCAATTACTTAGATTCAAATCGGATTTAGGCATAACTCGCAATAAAAACATTTCACATTTAAGAGTTACAAAATTTGATAATAATTAGCGATATTTACTATAAATCCAATATTAATAATCCATGCATTTTCATTGCTATAATTGTATAAAAGAACATTGATAATACTTACATTTTTATACATTTAATTATAAATAAATAACCGAAAAAAAATATACACATTTATTGATTACATACTTCGATACTGTTTGAAAAAAATAATCATACACATATAACATTTTCAAAGGAACTTTATGAATTACTTTAAAACTAGACGTCATTAAAGCACAACACACATGAAGTTCAGTTATTTGATTTGTAAATACATTTTAAAAACTAATCAACTCAGTCAGTTCTTTATTTTGCGGCTTTTAGTGCTAATTCGGCACATTTTTTATTTAGCTAACTTCACGGAATAAAAAACACAACGTCAACATATTTTATAACTACCCTCATAAGCAAGCATATTTTAATTAACATATTTAATAACAGATGTCACTTTTCATTCATAAGTAACTTTTAAATCGCGCTTATGTTATTAACTCTGTATAAGTTAAATTCCTTGAGAGAATTTCAATTGCATGGTTACACTGATTTTCTTTTATCTTGAAAGGGCTACAATATTAGTCGACATATTGTAGCCTAATAATAAATAATAATCATTACATCAATAATGCAAATTAGTCAAAAATAATTACGAAAAAAATATGGATAAAATTAAAGAATTAAAATTTCCGAGAAAAGACAAAATAAAAAACTTTTTTCGAAAAAAAGTGCAATATTTTTATATATTCGCTTTATTTTATAGCTCACTTTTATTCATCCTATTTTACCGTTTAAAAGAACTGCAGTTCAAATTACTTCATAACATTAATTTCACCAAAATTATTCGTGTAGACGAAAAAATGTCAAATTCTACAAACATCCATGTGAAACTTAATCTTTTACGCCTCGATTATTACGTTAAATGCACATAAATCCAAAAATAACCGTATTAAAACAAAAACTCTTCAACTTACCCTGTCCGGCGGCACTGATCAACGTTGTCGTCAAGTTAATGGCGGATCTCAGGAAGCCAGTTCGCAGCAGTTCTCTCAGACCCGCTTCGTCTCTGCTCACGTGGTCGGCGCGGACCACACTGTGTATACCAGCCGCGCTCACGCCTAGGTATTTCACTGCTATCTCTTGGAGGCCGTCCGTCTAAAGTGGTCATTTACATGGTCAAACTGGTTTTTTTTCTGAAGTAGCGTCATTTAGCGTAATAGTCTTGTCAATAAGTGTCTAAGACCAAGTTTTAGTAAGTAGTACAATCGAGTCAACAAGTCTAATTCGTTATAACAACTAAATCGCCAAAGAATTTCTGTTCTAGTAAGTCTTAGTATGAAAGTACCTCGGTGAAGGGCATATATTTTTTTACCAATATCTACGCAATCAGAGTCACTGGTTAGCCAATTATATCTAATAAAAGTGAGTAGGGTATAAAGGAAAGGATAGACAAAAAAGGAAGACGTAGACAAAAATGACCAAAGCTCTTGCCAAAGATTAAAACCCTTAAAAATAAATTAGGAAATTCTTCTCTAATAATAATAATAGCATCTATAATCATATAAATAAGTTAGCAGGAAAAATAAGAGACAAATTCCACATGTATCATTTTTAATATTCCTTTCAAACTTACCAATTCTTCTTCTAGCACCAAGCCTGGCATCGTCAATACTTCTCTTTCTGGAAAAAATGATCCCTTCGGTGAGGACTGTGCCTAAAACAATGATTAAAGCATTATTTGCTTAATAAACTTAAATAATTGAGCTGTGAATATGAACAGGTTTTTAACTGCCTGCAAAAACAGAGGCAGTTAGAAAATGGACTGTTTTCTTTTTTTTTTGTGTATCATATATTCGCCAGTTAAAAACCGATTTCGATGATTCATATTTTTTTATTTAAACCAATATGATTCACAGTTAGTCCAAAAAAAATTTTATCAAAATAAATTCAGTAGTCCTACACTATGTTTACCAAGACATTGGTAAACGTAGTGTAGAACGCCCTCCGGCCCGCTGGACTGACGACATACGCAAGCGGAGCAGGCAGCAGGCTGGATGAGGGTTGCGAAAGACCGGGATGTTTGGCGCAAACTTGGGGAGCCCTATGTCCAGCAGTGGACTGCGATTGACTGATGACGAAATTCCGTAGTTATTTAAAACATTAAAAATTAAGGTAATATTATAAAATTTTTGGTAAAATTAAGTGATATATTTAGCAATTAAAGTCAGTTGTATTTTTCTGGGAAAATACAAAATTATTTAATAAAACTTCTACTCTAATAGTTACCTTCAGTAGAGTTTTCTTTGCATCTTCATCGGGTATCCAAGCATCTCTTCGTCTTTCTGCTTCCTTGTCAATCGGTTGATTCTTAAACAGAAAATGTAACTTACAATCTTAAAGCCATTTCCTTATACATATTTTTTACAGTAAGACACAACAATAGTAAATTTTTTCTTTGACTGGTCAAAAATTTTGTGTTAACAATGTATCTATGAAATTTATTATGAAAGTGCAGTAGCATTTTATAAAAAGTGAGTGTATTAGCATTATGCTGTCCTTTTGTAGTGTAATATTATTATTTGTGCAGTAAAAAATGTACAAAAATATAGCAAAGTTTGCTTTAATTGCTAAATTATTTATTTTCATTACTTACCACAACAGCCAACCCATCAATAGCTTCAGCTATCCCCGTCGACATGACAGTACTAGTCTTCCTACCAATTGGTGGTTCAGGACCTATCGTGTCAAAGAACGTCGATGGATCGGGTAGACTTGTGGCTGGAATGGCCGTCGACCCGCTGACGGTTGGGACAACATTGAACGACATATCTTGCATGTTGGTTGATATGAATGATGTTGTCATGTTCTGTGGGAAGAGATTTGACGGTGGTGTGGGGCGTGCTGAGGACAAAAAGAAAAGTTTAAAAAAAGCTGTTTTACTGATGGAGGTTTATAAGATGGTTCAACTGGTCTATATTGTATGTAGATTAAAAGTATACTATTCAGATATTGTTGTTGAAGTTCTAACACCACATAAGTCAGAAATATCAACTTTTCAGTTCAGTACCAATACCATATTATGCCTGTGCAAAATCCTCACCTACAATTTAAACCAACAACTGATAACTATGAATTCTTTCTGTTCAGATGACCTACAATTTTCTTTTAGTGACAACAGAATCTCCCTGTCCCTACCAACCACCTACTACCCCTATGCAGCTAAACTTTAACTTACTAAAAATTAATCAAATTACCTTAAATTTATTAAATTACTAAATATTTATAATAGTTGAAGAAATAATTTTTATATGATCATTCATCATTTTTATATTCAATCACTTGTACAGTTAGCAAAACATTAAAAATTTTATATTGTTGTTTTGTATTTATTTAATTTAAATGTTACTTACTGTCTGAATCTCCCAAATAAACACTTTGTATCATATCTGAAGGAGATGTCCCTATTTCGTCGAAGAATTGTGATGCTGGTGGAACTTCATTTCCACCGAAATATTGGCTCAAACTCGGCTTCGGGTCCATACTTATGGAATCTGACAATGGAGATTTGTTTGCTGATTTCTACTGAAAGGGGTTGTAGCCCCTTTATTCAATTTAACTTGTAATTTGTGATCAATTTGTGAACCTGAATTCTGAAAACACAATCAATAACACTAACATTTGACACTTCAACAATGATGACATGACATTTGACAATTTAAAGAAAAACGAGATAGGGAAAGATGATTTAGATATCTAACCTCTTTTGAAAAGTAAAAACACAAAATTACATTCTAAAAGTTTTTTTCGCTAACGTTGGCTGTGGTTAAAGCACGTGTTAGAGAGATTTTGTTGTTTTGTTTTCGGATTTTTTGTGTATTGTCTGTGAAAATAGTTCGTCTTTAATATTATTTGTGTTTTACTAACATTATTGGTTGTGGTAAGTTTGTGAATAGTTAGTTTTTATTTAGTTGTAGTTTGTAAATTCAACTTTTATTTGTATATAAGTGTTTTAAACAGTATGGAGGTCGATCGGCCTCCTGATCCTCCGGACCCCGGAGGTTCAACTGATACTCAGCCGATATCTCGTAAACGAGCTGCTGATGTAAGCAACCTGAGTGATTCGTCTTCTAAAAAGACTGTCATACACCCATCTACAGCAAACCCGTCAATTGAATTAGTTTATGTCCACCCGTCCTTTTCCGAAGGCCCGAAAACCTACAACAACGATGACAAAGGACCTTTCATTGTTCAGGTTTCACGTGAAGTCTCCGACCCAGCCTCAGGAACTACTGTGCGGGCTATTCAGTTCGGCCAATTCTTGCATAAACACAAAATTGGCAATATCATTAACGATGGTGTTAAGAATATAGGGCGCAACAAAATAACAGTTGAATTTTCATCTGCAGAAGCTGCCAACGGATTTTTAAATAACCCCATACTGAGCCTATGTAAATATAAAGCGATAATCCCCACTTACAATATTACCAAAATGGGTCTTGTCAAAGGAGTTCCCGTGGACTGGTCGATGCAGGAGTTCGTTGACTCGTTGGAACTTCCTACTGGTTGTGGTGAAGTTCTAAAGGCTAGACGGCTGAACCGTAAAACCTCAAATGATGGAGTGATTGCCTGGGTTCCTACTCAGACAGTCGTTTTAACATTTAGAGGTCAAACACTCCCTCCAAGAGTTTTCTCCTACCACACATCCCTTCCTGTAGAAATTTATAATTTCCCTACTATTATGTGCCTAAGTTGCTGCCGTTATGGCCACATTACCACACAGTGTAGGTCAAAGCCTAGATGTTATAAATGTTCTCAGCCTCATACTGGTGAGTCATGCAGCGTTCTCAAAGAGAATGCTACATGCTTACACTGTTCTGCAAAACATTTTGCCACAGACAAGGAGTGTCCAGAGTTTTCGCGACAGCAATCAATTAAATTAGTTATGGCTCAGGATAACATATCATACTTGGAAGCTTCTACTCGTTTCCCTCCCGTCCGCAGGTCGTATGCAGATATTGCAAAAGAGATGTTCTCTACCCCTGCCTACTCTCCTAGTTCTCCTCCTAAATCTACTCCCACTACACATTCCTATCGTGAAACGGTGTTCCGTTCTCCTCGCCCTAAACCTCAGCCAGGTAAAGGGTATGATGTCCAGGCTCATAGAGCTCTAACTGCTAATTGTCCTTCCTCTTTACCAAACGGTTGTGCACTTAATAACAATAATAGTCCTGCTCCTCTTAACTTATTGGAATCCTTAGTCCAGGCTATTATTAATATAATAGCACCATGTAGTGATGTCCCTTTACCGCCCAACGTTGCCCAAAACCTGTCCCAACTATTTAAAATCCTCAACAATGGCTCCAATCAGCTTCCTTCAGTGGAACTGTAAGAGTATTCGTCCTAAAAAATTTGAACTCCTCTCCTTAATTAATTTGCATAATCCTGTCATTATTGGCATCTCTGAAACATGGTTGACGCCAGAGTCCCGTTTTCGGCTCCCTGGTTTCTCCTGTTTGAGGGATGACAGAAGTGACGGGTATGCAGGTTGTGCCGTATTTGTTCGGCACCGTACTTCCTTTTCCCAAATCCCCCTTCCTACCTCCAGCCAGCATATTAATGCTGTTGCTGTGAGGGCCTTTGACATCTCTTTTCTTTCCCTGTATATACCTCATCCCTCCTCTGCTCTTCTTCCTGAATTACTGTCCATCTTTTCTTCCCTTCCAGGCCCCATTGTTGTCATGGGAGACTTTAATGCCCATCACACAGTATGGGGTTCCTACTATTGTGACAGCTTTGCTCAGGGTTTGATTGACATCATTGACGATTGCAGTTTATGCATTCTCAATGATGGCTCTCCTACCCGTAGAGTATATCCTTCCCAAAATCCTAAATCTGCAGTTGATCTTTCCCTTTCATCCCATTCTTTAGCCTCCCAAATATCCTGGAAAATTCTTCCATCCACGTTTGGCAGTGACCATTTTCCCATTATCCTTTCTTTGAATCGACAATATATCCCCCCTCCTATTCCCAATCCGCTTCTAAAGTATAAATTAAATAATGCAGATTGGCCGTCCTTTGCGGAATCCGTGGATGGCATGATTACTTCTCTCTCTGAGTCTGAAAATAGTGGAAATGCCATTCTTTGCTATGAACAGTTCCTTAATGCCCTTCTTACCGCAGCTGACAATCATTTTCCAAAAAAAACCCCTTCGAAAAATTTTTGGCCCTCCCCCGCTTGGTGGAATGAAGAATGCACCTCTTTTGTGCATCTTAGACTGGAAGCAGAGGACTCATATTCACGATGTATGGATAATGACAATTTTAATAAATATCAGCGTACTGATGCTAAATTTAAACGTTTAGTATCTAAAAGGAAAAAAATCGGTTGGACTAATTATTGTGAATCCCTCAGCCCTCGTTCTCCCTCCTCTATAGTCTGGTATAAACTTAAGAAATTCCGCAGATCCTTTGAGCCCCCAAATTCATCCTCTAATAACCCTTCCGACTGGCTTAACGACTTTGCTGACAGGCTTGCCCCCCCTTTCGTTCCTAAACAGGATAATTTTCTTAGTACCCCGCCAGAATCTTCTTCGGACGAAATGGATGCCCCCTTTTCATTCTCAGAGCTTAATTGTGCTCTTAATGGTCTTAAAGACTCTTCTCCAGGGGAAGATGGCATCCCATATTCCTTTATACAAAATTTAAGCGATAGATCAAAGATTGTGTTTTTAAATATAATAAACAATTTTTTTATACAGGGAATTGTTCCAGATTCCTGGAAATCCCAAATTATTTTACCTATTTTGAAACCTGGTAAGAGTCCTTCTGACCCTAACTCATACCGACCTATCGCTCTATCGTCCACCCTAGCGAAGATCACTGAACATCTGATAAAAAATCGCCTGGAGTGGATAATGGAAAGCAGAAATATCCTCTCGCCCTCTCAATTTGGCTTCAGAAAGGGTTTGAGTACTATTGATAGTCTCAGCATACTTACTACAGACATTCGAATTGCCTTTGCTAAAGGGGAGTACCTAGTGGGTATATTTCTTGACATAGCTTCTGCATATGATAATGTACTTCTTCCGTTGCTCAGGCAGAAAATGCAACAGCTGAGCATACCTCCGAGGATTGTTCATTTCATATGTAACCTGCTATTTTGCAGATCAATAACAGTCAGACACGAACTTCTGACTCTTCCCCCCAGACTAGTCTGGAAAGGCCTCCCTCAAGGCTCAGTCCTTAGCCCTTTGCTCTATAGCATATACACTCACGATCTCGATTTGTCTGTTAATAGCTTTTGTAGCATTTTACAATATGCTGACGACATTGCTTTATATTATAGATCAAACTCAATCGAAAACTTAACATTTCGCCTAAACTCTGCTTTGCATTATCTAGGCCAGTGGTTATCTGACCATGGATTAAATCTATCCATTAATAAATGTCAGGCAGTGGTCTTCACTAGGAAAAGATTCGTCCCTGCCTTTGATTTGCAATGTGAGGATCAGCGCATTAACATTGTTGATAAGGCTAAATTTCTTGGTATAATTCTCGATAACAAACTGAACGGAATTTGTCACACTGAGCACATTACCAAGAAATGTGAAAAAGCTCTCAACGTCCTTAGAGCAGTATCAGGTGTCTGGTGGGGAGCTCACCCTTACTCACTTAAATTACTGTATAATGCCATAGTCCGCAGTCATCTGGATTATGGTATATTTGTTTTGGACCCTTTTAACAAAGCAGCATCTGAGAAACTAAACAGACTCCAATATAGATGTTTGAGAATAATAGTCGGAGCAATGAAATCGACACCTACTAATGCCCTACAAGTTGAATGTGTGGATCCTCCGTTGCATATAAGAAGGCAATTTTTATGTGACCGTTTTGTCATCAAAGCGTTACAGCTCTCCTCTCATCCCTTATGGTCCAGATTAGACAAGCTATCCCTCTGTTCTAACCAAAATAGTCCCTCTTCATTCCTTTTAAATAGTTTTCTTAAGTTTACCAGCCTCCCCAATCCTCTTATTAAATTTCCCTTAAATCCTCTTTTCTCCACTCCTTTTAAAGCTCTCACCTATAACCCTCCTATCATCACAAATATTGGTCTAATTAAAGGTGCTCCGGACACTAATTCTAAATTTCTATCAATTTTTCATCAAAATTGGTCAGACCATATCTTAATTTATACGGATGCATCAAAACTTTCCCCAAACAGCTGTGTAGGTGCAGCTTGTTGGATCCCCAAGTTCAAAATTATACTTCAATTTAAATGCCCCCCGGAAACCTCGGTATTTTCTGGTGAGGCTATTGCCTTACTGGAAGCCGTCCTCTTTGCCCTTTCCCATGACTTTCGACAGACCGTTATTTTGACTGACTCTTTAAGCTGCTTGTTAGCTATTAAGGAGAACCCCTTTCGTAGCAAATTAAGGTTTTCCATAGTTTTACAGATTAGAGAAGCGTTGTATTTCTGTCATCTGAAAGGATTACAGATCCAGTTAGTTTGGATCCCAGGTCACTCAGGCATAACTGGCAATGAGACAGCTGACTCATGTGCTAAGGCTGCTGCAGTAACTGGTTCTCTTGAGTATTATAAAATCTCAACTCAGGATTTGCGTGCTGTTGCGAAAACTCATTTGGATAATTCTTGGAATTTATCATGGATTTCATCAAAATCAGTCAAGGGAAAGTTCTATGCTTCACTTCAACCAGAAATCCCAAGACGTCCCTGGTTCTTTCTTCAAAAACATACTGAACGGTGGGTCACTTCAACAATCTGTCGTTTACGTCTTGGGCATGCATGCACTCCGTTACATTTATTAAAACTCAGGGTTCGAGACCATTCTCTGTGTGAGTGTGGTCTTGACGAAGGCAATTTATCCCACATCCTCTTCAGTTGTCCAAATCTTCTCTATCCCCTTTATGATGTTCTTCCTCCTAATGTCCCTCGCCCTGTAAATGTTGAATGTTTGTTGATGTTTGTGTTTAGTCCATTTTGTAAATTTCTCTGTAAATATATTAAAAAGAATAAGATTAAGTTGTAAATAAATGTAATCTATCTTATTAGTTATATTGGGTATATGGGTTTTTGTTTTATATATTTATGTTTGTGTTGTTCTAGGTTAAGGACTAACAAAGGAAGGTCTACTATTTTTTTTTAGACTTCAAAATTTAATTTGCGGCATTTCTTCAACCGCACCGAACAATCTCCTTCGTGATTTCTCCATCCCACGTGACATTGGCGAAATAATATGTGCTCTTATGGCACAGCTAAAAGCCATTAGATAAAAATTGAATTGAAGATGATTTATTTTATCAGATTTTTAAATAAAATACAGTAAGTCTTTTTAAAATTGAAATTGTTTTAAAATACAGAATAATAATTTCAATTAATTAAATATAATAAAAAATTAAACCCGTAGATAGAAAAAAAATATATAAATAATATCTATAAGAAGTGGAACTTCTACAATCTCTAGCAACACCAAAACTCGAATGTCATATAAAATTCTAAAACTTCAAGATCAACAACACCCATTAAAGGGGATTTTCGTTGAAAAAAATCTTTATCAGCAGTTTATTGCGATACCTGTTATTTAAACACGTCGCAGGTAGGTATATTTACAGCTGTTAAGTGCACACATGGAGCGTTTAGACAATCCGTTCTTGTACATTTGGTCGAATGTTAGTTACCGCAATTTTTTAGGTAGATTTTTCTCTAGGATGTTAGTGATCGTTATCTTATGTTTTGCTTGTTTTAGGCACAGATGACGAACCAGGCTTCACCCGTGGAAGAGCAGGAGAAACTTCTCGACGATGCCTTGAACGTTGTAAAAGTCCAGGTAAAATCTTATTGACACTACTATTACGAACATAGGTTTAGTAATTGCCGAGTATTACTTAACGATTCATAATTAAATAATAACAACTGAAACTTTAATGAAGATTTTAACTATGAATTAACTACAGATATATTTGTTGCAATAAAAATATTATAATTTTGTGGTTGGGAAAATTATTTAAATTCCACCCCCTGTTTAATATGTAAACATGTTAAAAACATGGTTATTACTAAATAATCGTCATAAATTTGACCTTGTGATATGTTATAACATTTTTCAGGCATTTCAAATGAAGAGATGCCTGGACAAATCCAAGTTGATGGATGCTTTGAAGCATGCATCTACCATGCTGGGGGAGTTACGGACATCACTGCTTTCCCCGAAAAGCTACTACGAGCTGTGTATCCTTTCAATATTATAACTATAGAAGAGATTTAGTATTACAAGTCTTATTAAAGGTATTATACATCACAACATTTCTTGAACTAAAGACTTTGAATGGAGTTTATGAAAATTAATCCCTAAAATATTAAAAAAAACATAAATACCTTAAATAGTAGGTGAGTAAAATGGTATGTTTGAACTCTAAAATAAAATCTTAAAAGAGTTGAATATTTGATTTTATAATATTTAAACATTTATATATTTTTTATTACTGGCCAGTTTGAACATAATCTATATGTAAAATAATGGACAAACTTACCCACAGGATGTAAAAATGTAAGAGAAATGTGTGAACAACATTTGATAATTATTTGTTACTGCATTTTTTTAGTATGGAAAAGAATAGTTAACTATATTTTCAACCTTAAATTGAGATGAAAACTGTTTAAGAAAAATATTTATCTAGTTTATGGCGCAATGATAAAACCTTTTTTTAAATTTAGATAATCATTTTACATAGTAATAGGTATGTATCTCATTTTTATTGGATTTGTGTATTCCACAATAGTTTTCTCGAATGTGCAATAAATTTGAAATATTTTTTTTTTTTTTTTTTTTTTTTTTTTTTTAGAGCTTTGTCGCTAAGGCGACTATGTCGCTCTTTTAGTGCACAAACGGTGTATAAACATTTCTTAGTAATAAGTTT
>DVXP01003374.1:0-11389 GCA_018235645.1 Junonia grisea
GACAGATTCGAAATTCAAATGTAATATTTTTTTATAATTAAGTGTAACAGTATTTATGGCCAGACTAAGTATTAATCAGAGCTGCGGTCGCCCCGCTGTGCGGTCAATATATGGGCACCGCTGGGGCAGATGCTCTCGATTTTTTTTATTGTCAGCTCCTGATTAATTATCTCCATTGTTTTGAGATTTTTGATTTCGTTGAAATTTGGTTGGCGAGTTTTTAGAGTTAGTATAAGTTTTTGAGCGAAACTGTTAAAAATTTTTGATTCAAAAATATAGTATAGTATAGTTGCATATTACTTCTAATTTTTGTAACGCACTTTTTACAAAAATTTCACTGAATTAATTTTAATTAAGATCACCGCTAACACAGAAAGGTTAAATAACAAAACAATGTGTTACATTGAAAACAATAAAAGCAACTAAATTATAACACCAAAAGAAAAAAAACTTTGTTTCCTCTTTCAAAATCATCAACACAAAAAACCTGCACAAAATCTTGTCAAAGAAAAGCATCAACGCTTTACTAAAGCGATACTTTTAACAAGAATCATTTGTTTCGTAGCTGACATCATCAAGCGAAGGCACTTGTCCATTATGTAAATCGGGGTTTACAATAAATTATTTATGGGGCTCGTGGAATATAAGGGGAGTGACTCGGCGCTATACACAAAGCATGAAAAATGATCGTCTGCTTACACTACCAGTCATGTTGCTGTCAGTTAGACGTATGAATACAGTAACCGACCTTCTGTTGTTACCTAAGCATGACATTAATAATAAAGCTGACCTATATAAATGCTTTGCTGAAATCAGCTGGTCATTTTTGCTGTGACCATGGTGAATACCACGTTTGCTTCCATGTTTAAGATTAGTTGAAAGATTAGTATTTCGAGTAAATTTAATAAATCTAAAATAATCGAATGTTCAAAATAGTTGTCTAGATATAATGGAATGGAAGTAACTATTATTATGACACCTAACTATGACCGAAATTGTAGGTATCTGTCATTAATTCGGCCGAAAAATTAAACTAAAATATTTTGAAGACTAAATAAAAAAGCGACTTAAGTAATTTAAAATCTAAAGTAATAAATTTAAAATATCCCAAAGTATCGAAACCCAATACCCACCAGTTTAATATCGCAAATCCCCAGCAGGTGCGAGTCGACCCTTCAAGAGACATGCTAATATGAAATAAATAACTTCAAAACTGTACCAAAAAAACCGCAAGCAATAAAACATTTAGCAGAAACAATTCGCCACTTGTTGGCTGTATTTATCGCTTCCTTGGCTCTGACGGGATGGTCAGGAAATCGGCACTTAGGTTTACAATCAGCACACCGTCTAACCTGGATGAAATTACTCGCAGGAATTTAGCACTTAAGTTTAAAGCGTTAAATTCCAAATTCGCGTCCAAGATTTGTGGGTTGCGGAATCTTTGGCGCACTGTTACCAAGTTGAAAGCCATTTGCATCCACGGAAGCTGTCGAAAGTTGTTTAGAATCGTTCTATTTATTTCACGCACATGTTTTTAAGATGATGGCGGCTTAGTCGAGTGTGTTGATAGTGCGAAAAAATTGAAGACTATTTAGTTATGTGGCGCCGCTAGTCTTTGATGATTGAGATGTCTATTGATGTAAGATAAAATATGTTTAGTTTTTATTTAAGTATATATTTTTATGTCAAAGCAGAAACATGATAAATGAAAAATTTAGTTTTAGTGTGTTTACTAATTGTAAAATAAAGCTATAGCGATTATCAATAAATTGTATTAACCAATCTTAGTTTTAGAAATTACCTCCATATAGAATTTCTTTTAAAAATCCATTTTAATTCAATCACCGTTACCACTTATTGTTTTATACATTGATATTAATAAAACACTTTTTTAATAAATGTACTGTACTATTCTCCAACTCTACATTAGTACGTAACAAGAAAATCATTCCGCAATTACATTAAAAACGATCAAAGGGAAAACGTTTACGGACGTCGCAAAAAAGCGAATAATTCAACGCAACGCTAATTGACAGCGTTCTCGATGACAGACAGACGGACAGACAAGTGAAGGACGGGTGCGTCAATACGGTGTGTCGTTAGCGGATTTACCTATGGAATTCACAATTGACTCGTGTACTGTAGTATAAGTGTACTGTACTGTAAGGGTAATACACACTCGAGGAAATAACCGTGCGTTTTCGAACGTCAACGTCAAGGAAATATACACTTATAGAACTCACATCTAGTATAAAGTATTTTAGTGCGTTGCTGTGTGCTTGAACGTATGCTTCATTCTTGCTTTCTCGGTGACAGACAGACGGACAGACAAGTGAAGGACGGGTGCGTCAATACGGTGTGTCGTTAGCGGATTTAGCTATGGAATTCACAATTGACTCGTGTACTGTAGTATAAGAGTGTGCTGTAGTATAAGGGTAATACACACTCGAGGAAATTACCGTGCGTTTTCGAACGTCAACGTCAAGGAAATATACACTTCTAGAACACCAATCTAGTATAAAGTATTTTAGTGCGTTTCTGTTTGCTTGAACGTATGCTTCATTCTTGCTTTCTCGGTGACAGACAGACGGACGGACGAGTAAAGGACGTGTGCGTCAATACGTCGTCGTTAGCGGATTTACCTATGAAATTCACAATTGACTCGTGTACTGTAACTGTAAGGATGGTACACACTGGTAGAATTTTCAGTAAGTTTTTTTTACTTTCCTACATACGCATTAAGCTTGATGACTCGATATCGAATGTCAAGAAATAAATGCTTGTATTACGTACAAGTACGTTACGTACGTGCGTAATATGTATGTTCTAAAACGCACTTAAAATACACCCAGTATAGAAATCTGCTAAGAGTAAAGACACATTGATGAGGCGACTACAGCAACGATCATACCATCTGGGCCGAATGGCTAAAAACAATTCGAGATAATTACATTACCATTGCAGAGAAGTCTGACAAGACTATGTCTACGGGGACGGTCGCTATAAAATATAAATATGAATCTCTATAAAACTAACAGTAGTTACAATTTTCTAAAAGCGCTCCAGCAGCCTGATTAAATAAAATATTTTTCTTTCTTTTTAATTCAGAATTTTACAGCAGTTCTTGGACTATTTTCTATCTTTCGACTTTTATATGTACATAAACCTAAGTCTGTTGTACACACAATTTTAACAAACTGCACATCCATACCGCTGGCCGTTGTCGTAACTGTAACTCAAATAATATGCTCTAACCCTTACAACCATCAATGTAGGGTACAGTAATACCATTGTAACGAATAAATTATACATATGAATATATTAAACTAGAGTATTTTTTCATGTATCGACGAGGGGACCTCCCCGGGTGAGTGGGGTTATTGCCACTAAATATGCAAAATAGACACCGTCAAAGGGCATTTCCTTGTACTGAACCCTTTATTAATCAGTGCATAAATAAGCAACATCTAGTTAACTGTTTATTAATGACTGTATTAAGCCATACTATTACCCCTTGGCAGTAGGTAAGCTTGTTATATGTATTCTAAACAACTTTAGTGTGTTCAACATATTGGATCTTCTCACGTTGCAATCCGAAGCTTGTACCAGGGAGGGCGTGGACTAATACGAATCAGCTAATACGAATCTGTGGGGCTATTCCGACTAAAAATCGAGACTCACTCAAGCGAATTTTTACACTTCACTTACACGATTGTACATGCAGCGCCACAAGACATGATGCGGCACCGAGTCGTACTAAAGTATTTGTCATTTTTGACATTCCAGTGCATACATTTTACGTCGAAATTTCGCTTGAGTGAGCCTCGATGTAAAGGTCGGAATAGCCCTACAGGTCGAGGTGGCGCAGGCGGTGGAGAAACAATCACTTACTCATAGCCACATGCCTAACATTACAAAAGTTCCACTTACATGTTCTTCTGCAAGTTGAGGAAGGTGATGGAGTCGCCATAACCCGTGAAAGCATCTTCACTGATGTAGGTGATGTTGTTGGAGCGCAGGTCGAGGTGGCGCAGGCGGTGGAGGGGTCGAAGGGCTTCTGAGGGAATCTCGTGGAGGCGGTTGTCACCGAGACGTAGGTATTGCAGGTTTTCTAGAAAGATGTGCGCTTATTAGTTGGTGGGAATATTTGTTAATATTGTTGAATGTGTAAAAGTTGCTTTTAATTTGTAGACATGACTAGTATTTTAAGGTATTAGATATATAGTTAGATTTATGTATTCAGCATGATTACAAACGTTTTATCATTGACATATATAATCGTTTAGATTTTTATACAGCGTGCTTAAAAATAATTTATCGCTTTTCATTTCGTAGTACAATTTTAAATGTGTTCAAATGTAATTTTATTATCACGAGAGGCCGCGTTTCAAGTTTACTTATTAAGACAAAAATAGAAATAAGGAAAACGTAGAATATAAGTACCTTCGAGTCCAGCAAATCCTTTCTCATCGATCCTCTGGATTTGATTGCCTTCGAGCTCCAAAGAATTCAGGAACGTCAAGTGAGAAAACACATTGGCAGGCACCTCTCGTAATTGGTTATGCGCCAACCCCAGTGAGTCCAAATTCCTTAAGCCTGGTAAAAGCAATGGTTTATTAATGACGTCATATTAAAATGTAAATAACAATATCCTACGTAAAAATAATATACAGTGAAACGACAATTATCCAAATGCAGAAAACTTATTAAAGTTTATTCTCTGTATGACCGTTTGTTTGGCTTTATTATTTATCAGTCTACGTCCGATTTTCAGAATTTTCGATTACTCGAATTCTCCTTGGTCTCAATTAATTCAGAACATCGGCGTTCTAATGTATCCATAGGTAGATATAGAAAACCACTTACTGAGTGAACAATCAAAAATTAAATTTATTAATATGAAATGTGAATAAGGGGTGTTCAAACTTGTATATATTTTTATTGTTTATTAGAGTATGACTATAAAATTTACTGCTTACTTATCATGAAAAACGTGTTTCACTTTTTTCTAAATTTCCCCTCGCTAAATGAGGGGTTAAATTAAAGCGTGCTACATAAATTATGCACCCGTACAAGTGGAGGGTCACAATGTAATTATACCTGCAAAGTCCCCTTCAGTTATTAAAGTGATGCGGTTCTCTTGCATTTCGAGTTTCTTCAAATTCTCGAGCAATGCGAGTGCTTTCTGAGGCACCGCTGTCAGTTCGTTCCCACCGAGATTTAAGCGCTTTAGCTTCCTAAAATTATACAGTGGATTAAAATAAAAATAGTTTTTCCTTTACGTGAAAAGTTATGTTAAGGTAAAGGCGACTAATTCCGCGGCATTGAAATTAATCTTAATTCGAAAATGGTTTAATGAAAAATTATTAAGCAAAGTTTAACCTTTTTAGAATGAAACAAAATTATAGATTTACAGGCAGTAATAGGTGCCTTTACCTTACAATAAAAATATATTTTGTAAAGGCAAAATTTTTGTAAAGGTCGAACATAATTTTAGAAAAGCCCTAACAATATCAAATCAATGTCTATTCAATTTCAGAACACTTTCCTTTTTAGTATCACAAGGAGAAAGGTTTGGTGTATAAAGTGGTAAATCAATTAAAAATATATTCAACTTACTTTTCCAAACCCTTAAAAGCCTCGCCGTCGACAACCGATATTCTATTTTCGTACAACGTCAGGATCTCCAAAGTGTCGAGACCGAGGAAAGCTCTGTTATGTATTGCAGTCACCTTGAAGAAAGTTATTTATTAAGGTGTCGTATTTCTTTCGGTTTTAAACGAGTAATTCATTTTATAAAGCAATTTCACTGAACATTTTTCATAGGTATTATGGTCGTGATGGAAAATATATGCCCTTAAAGTATAATTAGAAATACAAAAATATTTATATAAAAATAAAATTACTATCAATAAAACATAAAATGTAAAGAAAGCTTGAAATTGAACTGACGTTTTAAAGGCTTATGCCGAAAATAACTGAAAACTCTCAGAGTTTTGTGTATTTTTCTTACTTGAGAAAACTTTCTCTATCCTCTCCTTGACACCTGAACCTTTAAGACATTTATCTTGTAAGGCTTTGAATAAGCCACTTCTGAGAGAAAGTTACGTAAATCTTGTAAAAGAGCACCCTGTATATACACGTGTCTTTTAAAATATTAGGAAAAGGAAGCTCGTTATTTTATATTTGGCAATACCATCAATAGTTAAACGTTGCCAAATGCAATATGAAGGAGATTTTATGAAATCTTAATGACACAATTGTGTGCCAAATCATGTCAAAAAAGTCGGGCCAGAATAAAATGATACGATGAAACACACTTAAAAACATCATTATGTGAATAAAAGTAAATAGTAATATTAAATTTATAATAATCTTATACATACACAATCTTAAACATACACAATTTCATAATATATGTATATGGACTGATAATGACCCATTGCTTTATATTTTCAAGGGCCTCCTAAGATGAAAGAAAAAAGATAATTATGATATAACCTCCTCTAAAGATAAAAGATTTTTATGAAGTCTAATCTAAGAATTTCGTCTAAAAAAAATCAGACACATTCATCTTAATTTTTTCATGTTATCATTTCCAAGCACAAAATAAATTTATAACACAAATTTTCATAAGACAAACTGGATTATTTTTAGCACGCTGTATAATAATACCTTATTATGATTCATGTTAAGGATAAGCAGGTGATTAAGATGCGTGAAGGACGACGTCGGAATCGTCGCCAGGTTGTTCTGGGACACGTCTAGCTGAGTCAGCTTATTACCTGAAAAATTGTTACACTTTGAATAAACGGAATATTTTCAAAGGCTTTTTTTGAATAAGCAGAATTAAGAACTTTTGTAATTTGTTTAGTAATAACATAAATAATAATTAGCTCTCAAACGAAAATCTCTCACACTGATGAACAGTATTGAATATTTTTTTTTAATATGGATGAGATAACATAGCTATTTATCTGGTACCTAAACATAATACGTTACAAAATTCTATACATTTAGTTATAAAATTATACATAATTGTATTACGTAAATTTTGTTATAGATTAATATTACCCAAAAGGGCACCTAATTTCGAGGAATTCTAAAAACGACTTTCTAGAAAGGTTAATAAATAAATTAGACCTTTCTCGAATAGAATATTCTTATAAATTTAGAGATGAAGCAGTTTTTTTTAAATACCTTGAAATTAGGTGCGTTAACCTTAGTATCTAATAAAATTTTCTTTTACATTATACTGATTAACGGAAAAGCAACGTAAAGTTATTACCTAAGTCTTATTATTAATAGGACTTATTAGAAATATTTTCTTATCATTCACTCTACATTGTCACTCACCAATGGAACTTAGAGAAGAATCCTCTATGACGGCTAAACTGCTGTTATGGACCGTAAGATGGCGGATATCTAAGCTCAGGAATATGTACGAAGGCAGCTTCGCCAAGTTATTGTGTCGTAACTTGAGGTAGAATATGATCATTGGCTTCGATCGCAGCGTGTTCATTGCCTACAACAAAACAAATAATAGATTAACTAACGAAATAACATTAATATTTTTGGTGTCTTAAGTTTCGTAATATATTTTAAATTAATTATGATATACTTATATTCTAATTATGATAGACGTAGAATTAGAAATTAATTGTGATAGAAGATTGCTAAATATTTAAATGCGTTTATTCAACACTTATGTATTTGGATTCATATTAAAATTTACTTAGATCTAAATCTGGTCTTTTCAATTTCACAATTAGTAGCAGATTTTAAAATAATTAATTTATACATATAGGTACACGGTTGTGTTAAAATAACATGTCATTATAATTATACCTCCTCACACAGCCAGAGCACAAGAAAAATCAGATCCTTAATTAACAAAAAACTCACCTTTTGTATATGCTGCTGTTCAGTGAACTCGCACAGGATATCGAGGCCGTTCTTCTTGACGGTACAGCTGCATGGTGTGATGGTGTTCTGCGGCGGGCACTGCTGCGCGCCCTGGGGGTGCACCGGCCGAGCGAGCAGCACCACGCTGCAGAAGAGTAGCCAACGCGGCAACATCTTGGAATCTAGGGGAGAAAAATATTTGTTAGTACTTTCTTGTTTCGGTTAAGATTGGCTAGTAGATCTTGTTAACGGTTTATCTACTCATGTGGTGTTAGCGTTAAGTTCATCTTTTGTGTAATTTAAGTTTTGCATTAAAAAAAATTAAGTAAATAAAAGTAAATGAATTTAATGACGCAATATATTATGCATCACAAAATAAATAAATAATTGGTATGTATTATTAGTATTTATGATGCGCTTGAATAAATAGTTTAGTTGAGTTATAGTAGTTAAGAACTATATGAAAATAGATAAATAGTGAACAAAATACCTATAAAACAGTATTACAATTTACTGAAGACATTTTTGTTTTTAAAATTATTATACATATATATATATACGTATATGATTATATACAGGAGAATTTTTAAAACAATATAATCATATTCAGGAACATCCTTTCAGAAAAACCTGTTCTTCCCAGGGGCTTTTAAACTTCCGTAACAAGTGTATTATATTTTGTCTCATAATTTTGTATTACAGAAAATTGAATTTTACTTTCTGGTGAGGCGCTTGTTATTCGAAAGTTTATTTTCACGCAGCGATTTACTTTGTAGGTCTCATTCAGACTACAATTTTTGTCGCATGTAGTTATGTTAAAATAGAATAACTTAATTGGCTAGAGCTTTGTCATAGATTAGCTTAGCAGCGATTTCAAATATTGGTTTGTCGTCAGTTATTATTATAAATTAAGAGAGAAAAGTGAATGTTTTGGGTTCTAGTTCGTCATCAATGCATGCGTCTCAAGATATAGTACGTTGTATTGTGTTTCCAAACATATCATATACACGCGAAGCAGTTCAATCAATCATTAAGGTAAAGAAGAAAAATTTAAAGGTGTCGTACAAATGCCAAGCGGTTATTTTCCAGATAAAAAAGCAAAAGAATCGTATGTAATACAAATGAGAAACATTTTAGAGATAGAATATGTTACTTTACTACCTGTTTACTTTAATACCTATGAGCGCATACAGGACATTACTCCCCCCTTTACAAAAATAAGAAACTTAAAAATCCACGTATTCTTTCCTGCCAGATTTAACCCAATTATAAATTTAATAAGTGGGAGATATAAAAGAATGAAAAAACCTAGAGTTCTGAGAATAAAGCAAAATAATTAATATAAATACATATACGAGTACATAAACCAAACATCAACAGGCTGTATTTTGCGCGACTTCTAAGAATATTTTAAAACTGAAAAATAATTGTTCAATTAAATATTAATAAAAATAACTTAGTTATTTTCACTTGATTTATTGTTTAATTGCGTGAAAAAATAATTTACTACAGCGATATAATAAAGATATGAAAAGTTGAAATTATTTAACTTTGCATGTCGAGAGTAGAACATTTTTTTCAAACATTTCATGTTTCGTTACATTCCGTGAGGCGAGCAATGACTCAAATGGATTTAAAATTATTATGTGCTACAAAACTATTTAAAGCCAGTTCCAACCGAAGGATAAGGTTAAAAAAATTAGATTGCCCTTCATTATTTTACGATTTATGCATTTTCTTGTAGAAAAAAATAAACACTGCAGTAATATATCAAACCCTATATTAGGTGTAACAAGGGTCTTTGTAAAAAAACTTGTAACTATAAAAATTCATAGAGGTTATGTCTCAATTTTGCTTGTTATCAATTAAAACATTTATCTGCTTAAATAACCAGTGTTATGTGTAAATTATATTTTAATGTCTACCAAAAATTCTGGACGAATTTATAATTTAAGATACTAAGGTGGAAAAATGCTATAAAATCATAACCAGTTCAGTCACCACAGTCAGATAAAAGAAAAAGGTATCTATTCCTTTTTTTTATATTATGAAAATAACTTAACCCTTTCTATAAAAGTTTTGGGTGTAATTGTCAAGATGGCAATCTCGAACCCCTTTGTGTTTGATACAACGCGGTATAGTATATTATTATGGCTCCAACGCTCGCGATACTGACTTCCGGTGCCACGAAGGTCGGGTCGGATCACGAAACGACGACCCAAGGTTAGCTGGTCGCTTCATAATTTATATTAATTACTTTCACTGTACACTTTGTGCTCTACAGGTGCTTAAATAAAAGTATTAAAAATATTTACAAAACTTATTGATAAAAAATAACAAAATTGTTGATAAAGTATGTTGTGTGCGAGGGCTAATTTTACAAAGGCAAATTGGGCTTCAATGACCGTTTTATGCATAACTTTACACATAGGTAGTAATAAAATAATATATTATTAACCAAGGGAATAAAACAGCGCATTTCTGCCCAAGTGTATATTGATACAATTTCTTTTTAACAATAGGGGAAGATCACAAAATTAATCTACCTAAAACGATTAATTAATGATATATAAAAGCACTGTCGATCATTTCTTCTTATTACTTTCACCTTTATTCCTATTTTATTCATAGCAGGAAGGGAGCCGTGAAAATGGACTGAGCAATGATAAATGATCCTCTATCCATGGACGTGGCATTATAAGGGGCATTAGTCATTATTAACATTACCCTTACCCGAGCCGTGTAATATTAGTGCATATATACCATATGCCTGTAATAACACTGGCACACATGATTTATATCAAAATATCTATGCAAAACATAGTCTTCTGTTAGGATAACAGCCAGACAGATCTACATAGGATTCTAGTGCAAGTATTATGTATGTACTTTCTTTAAAAAGTGAACTATGTACTGTTAACGTGACTCTTTGGAATACAAGATTCGTGTGGCTGCCTAGCAACGGCTGATGTCAAGATAGAAGACATGGCGATATGATACTCTAACAATATTGTATTAATGGTGGAAATAGAGACATATATAATGAACAGTTGTTGTATTATTATTCCCATCTAGACTGTCTTTAACAGTACCTATACCATTTATGAGAAATAGATGTCGAAAGCGGGAATTTTCAGAAACATTTCTAGTTAGTAGTTAGTGCTCATTCCCATTTGTCGTATTTAAACTCAACATAATACCAAATATATGTAGTTTAATTGCGGATGGATGGTAATACGAATACCATGAAATAAGAAAACCAACTATTTATATTTTGTAATATAATATTCCTTGTCAAAAACTCTTACTAAAAATGTTCTATAAAAAATTACGAACTCAACAAAGATTCCACAATAATGGCACGAATTTCGACATTAAGGGTATAGGTACGGCCCGAAACTTATGTAATTTACTAGCTGACCCGTGCCCACTTCGTTGGGCATAATTTTAATAATCCTTTTTTAGTACAGAGTGTTATGTTTTA